>JAAAYG020058589.1:0-10186 GCA_009936455.2 Tomocerus minor
ACAAAATGCATGTAATCAATCATACATCATATTCGATGAGAGAGAAGTTAGCGCTTAGCGCCTAGGCAGTTAGCGCCGCCTAATCGAGTTTCCCAAAAATCTCAAAAAATCCCAAAAAATCCCAAAAATCTCAAAATATCCCAAAAATCTCAAAAAATCCCAAAAATCTCAAAAAAACTCAAAAAACTCAAATCTCAGTTTTTTTCCTATCTCCCCTATTGGGGAATTTCCACTACTTTATTATATCCGTTTACTATGGTTTATTACTCATACATGAACAAATGACAGTGCTAGGTAAGTCGAGGTAGGTAATAAAGCACAGCAATAATGCTGCCTATGTGCAAGTGAATAATACACGAAGAGTCGCAAAATTTTTTCTAGTGCACGTGCATTTGTATATATAACAGTTTTAATTTCTTAAAGTGTCCTGGTGAAAAGAAAAAGCAAATCCCTTGCTGTTCTTCAGCAGGAAAATCAGAAATTAAACTTGTTATACTGAGTTATACAGGAATTATTCGGATATATTGTTTTGGGCGTATGCTTTGTTATTGTGTTTTTTACAATACTTTTATTTGATATTGAGAAATCTGCAGGTGGCTTGTTGGTTTTGAAAAATTAAATTGAAATTACGCCAGTTTATAATGTAGCCTACATGGGAAAACTACCTATGAAATATAGTAAGATGTGGAGGTAACTGTGCAGAAGTATAACTTGACTCGGTATGCATGGCCCCAAATGTTCAATACCATTTTGTCAACGCCGAAATGGCCGGATCCAGAGGGTAAGGGCTGCCCCCCCCCCCAAAATGCAGAAAAAGAGAATATTTTTGAAAAATGCTCAAAATATTCCGCACTTCGCGCGAAAGTAGCTATTTTTTATCAATTTTTAGCCTTAAACAACAATATTTTACGCGCTTTTACAGCGCTATACGCGATTATAGCGGTAGTAAATACTACAATAAAATAAAATGTATTTGACTTGCCCCCCCCCCGAAATTTATTTCTGCATTCGGCCTTGAACGCCGAAATGGACTAATATCCATTTTGCCAGCAAATTGTTTTTCATAGTTTAAATTTGATGATTATTTATCTTAAGAAATAAGATAAATTAAGGATGTGTTAGGTTAGGTCAGGCCAAGTCAAGTATTTTAGGTTAAATTCTCGTGTTGACAAAACGGGCTACGAAAATGTTTTGGTGTGTTGGCAATTTGGTGTTGACAATTTGGAATCCTTAGTTCAATTGAACCCTTGTGAGAGCCCTTTTGTCCAATTCAGAATTGGCAACATAAAAAATATTATCTTCTTTTGGGACCTAACAGCCCACATTAAGTATATATATATTATATTATATCCCTAGGAAATATTAAATGCCAATTAGATAGCACGTGGTAGATGGTAGTCTGTCAAAAAAACACCTGGGAAAATACCACACCTGCTCCGACCAAAAAGACATCAAGACTAAAATGAAGTCGAGTAAATGAAGCATTTCATAGCAAGTAAAGCATTTCAAAGTAAGTAAAAATAGCCACCCCGTCAAAACAGCTTGGTCAAAATAACCTCCGACAAATACACCTAGTATGCGGAACACTCTCAAGATCTCAACAAACTTTTAATTTATATAACTTTAATAAAATTGCTACTATATAACTACCTAACCTACAGATAAAAATTATCGAGCGGCAAATAAATGCTTTCAAAGAAATTGCTATCCATGCATCCGATGTAGAAAAAATACCAATATATTCTATTAGCTACCTATAATATAAAGTATGAAATCCATCGGGCTTAGGGCTAAACTTATTTTATATGGTGACCTACCGAGGCATGCTATATATCTATTTGGGAGGTTCATGAAGATTTACCATGTTTGTTTAACAATGGCTTTTAAGGAAGAATGGTTATTCTCATAATAAATAAGAAAAAAAAACAGAAATGGCTACACATTAGATGCTACAGTAAGGATGGAAAAAGACCAAGATCTAAGTTCATCAAGAAAAATCGAATATATATGCATCAGGAATTCCTTTCTTCGAAAACCACTAAAAACATAAAAATCGTTGAAATCGTAGGACTTCTCATGGGCGCACGAGGAACAATATTTATTCTTTTCGTCGAATTCATTGAACTTTCCCATAGTTTTTATAGCTAGAGGATCTATTAACATATTACACAACCATATACACTAATGTTTAATTTATTAGAATTAAACTTCATTAGTATCTAAATAATGTACATGTAATAATCGACATATTACCGTTCTCTCATATTAATTGTTCTCCTATTTCTCTTGTTTGCTATTCTGAGACATTTTGGCTACTGTAATATATGGCAGAAACTTGAATCAAGTCTTTCCCTCATTTTCTTTATTCAAAGATTACACTTCAAATGATTCCTCAAAATCAATTTCTATCTAGGTTATTTATTACAAAACAAGAAAGCACACGTTAAAAAATTTTATGTGTGCTCATTGCTTTTTTGTGCAGTAAGTATCATATATAGTATTATATTTCTATACCATTTAACTCACTTATCGCTATTAAAAGTCCAACAGTATGATTTTTTTGTTAAAAAACAATATGCGATATATTTCGACAGACACTTAAAAAAATTAATACTTTGATGTAATAAAATTAGTAAATATAAGGGTATAGGTATTCTTGCATAATTTATTTCCATATACATCGCTCTTTCATTTCAATACGTGCTTAGTCTAGTCCTCAGTCCTCACTATAATATTATAGCTTCTTTGCCATTTACTGATGAGTTCTACGCATTAAGCTCAAATACATATTTCCAACATTTAAAAATGAGTGATGTATCTTTCCTTATTCTTTGTACTAACACGGGTGACCTTTTGCAAATCGCTGATTTCAGAAATATGGAAGAATTCGTCTAAAAAACAGAAATTTGATGCTAAGCTCCGAAAATACTTGAAAAATCCGAATTTACCCGGCTGTACCATTTAGCATCTCTTTTTACTTAAACCTTCGTTCATTCCGCACATTCCATTACTGCTCCATGTTATCAATTTTCGAGAGTAATTAGAGAAGTTTTAGGATTTTTGTTGTTCACGTTGAATTTCCCCAGGAAATATTTGTGAGCTTAAAATTGCAAAATCGTAAAGGGACAGATCATTGAAAACACGAAGGAAAATTGATAAAACGCAACTGCAATACTGGAAATTAATCAAGATTTATAAATAAAAGAGATGCAACATGATGAAATAGGGTAATTTCGTTTTTTTCGGGGTTTTCGGTGCGTAGCTCCAGATGTTTTATTTCTGTAGACGAATTCTTGGATTTCTGAAATGGGGAAAGCAAATTTATCAGGAAAAGGTTTATAGAGTAGCTGGAGGCGAACTCTCGAAAAAAGTTTCCCTTGTAAGTTCAAGAGAAATAGTCAAGGGCCCTAATTGAATTGCTTTTAAGCGTAGCACAAACGGACAACCTTCTTTTCTACAACGGAATTGATTTCAACATCATTTCGTCGACTTTCGTGAACAGATTACATACATTTTTTTCTTGTTGAGTTATTCACTTGTAACAGAATTGAGTTTTCAAAATATTTTAGGAGAAATGGCGGCTCAGAAAGTTCGCAAAAGTCGGGAAGTAGCGGCATATCAAAATTTATTCATTTGGTACCTGAATTGGGGGTGCAGATTTTGGTTGACACCCTATGAGTGGAACTTCAAGCGGGGGAAATGTGAACTCACACACAGGAGTTGGGGTTACTTTGCGTGGCTACAAGCCGTGCAGGTCCTCACAGGTGCTCTTCTCTACTCCACCTACCGCCTCCTCAAAGAGTTCTTCGCTCCGGATCCAAACTTCGTCACCTACAAAATTCTGCTCTACATCTTATACTACTTGATACTGGCCATGTGCCTCATCTACGAGTACACTTTGGTCTTCTATGCCAAAAAAGGCATCAAACTCATCAACAGCTTTGTCGATTATGAGTATGCATTAGCCGGTTAGTAAATTCCCGTAGGTTTTAGTTTTTCTTAATAAATTTTCAGAATACAGGGAAGTCTTCAGATGACTTTATTCCTCTAGTTGGCTTAGGGAAGAATTTTCCGATGATTTTATCAGAGGGAATATAGTTAAACTAGTCAGGGGAAATTAAATTAAACTATTGGGGAGAAATAAAATAAAATAATTTAAGTTAAATATAATTAAACTATTCAGGGGAAATAATATTATAATTAAAATATTTTCGGGAAATAAAATTAAAGTATTCAAAGGAAATTAATTAAACTATTTAAGGGAAATAAAATTAAACTATTTAAGGGAAATAAAATTAAACTATTCAAAGGAAATATTATAATTTAATCCACCACCATTGGAAATAATTTATTTTGGTTTTTCTAGACATTCTTCAGTCATTGGGACATAAATTCGACAAAAAGGCTCGAAGGGAATACAGGGCATTTAGCATATTCATTGCCCAGTCGGCTCTGTTGACCTTTTCTGCTGCGATCCTGATTCCAATGCAGTTTACGTTGTCGGATGACGATATCGACCCGCTAAATAGATTTATGAAGGAAAACTTCACAGCAGACTTCTACGACGCCTACCTCGTCAAGGGCGTTTTCTTCTTCTTCTTCGTGGTGCTAGCAGGGCATATCTGCGGCTCTTGTCTCTTTGGCACATTCGTCCTCGTCTTGTTCGTGATTCGATTGAAGCGCCATTTCCGATTCCTCCTGCTGCAAGATCCGAATCAACTTCTGCGCCGCCATCCAATGGCCGTCATCAAAATGTACAGATGCTGCGAGTGGATTACGCGGGACATAAACGAATGGTCCTACTACGTCACTCCGGGCTTGCTCCTGGCGGGAAACTTCATCCACGCTCTCAGCATCTTCTGTGCCGTAAAAATGGTCGGACTCATGCCGCTGCCCACCTACGTAAGTTTGTCGGGCTTTGGCATTGGTCTTTTCTTTTTCGAGGGAACGATCATTCCTATGGCTGCAGACGTTTTCCACAAATCAGCATTCATCAAAGAAACATGGATCAAAACGTCAAAACAACCGGAAGTCGTAAAAACATTCAAGTCACTTCGGCCCTTTGGATTTGATGTCGCTGATTTCTTTACCATTCAGAAGGACACTACAAAGACATTTGGATCCGCCGTCATCGACAACACTGTCAACTTGGTCATGGCTGTTGATTTGTAATACTTACACGTATATAAAGATGACACGAATAAATATGGAAATAGATTGCTTTGCAATTTGGCTACTAATGTATGGAATGAACTGCCTGACTATTTTAAGAACATAAAAAATAAAAGAATACTTAAAGACGAAATAAAACTATATACACCTGCTAAGCTCCCAAATATGTGAATCAATTCTTATTAATTATTAATGAATGTAAAAATTCTAATGCGTGTGATTTATCGTGTATCGATGATGTAATAAGAAATATCGCTAATATGTAAGACTTAATATATAGCTTTTATAGTACCTATGTCATATATAATAGATGATGCCTATATAATATTATTATTATGACAATGTGTAAGTTAGAATAACTATGTTCACAATAATAACTCGTCGAATCTGTGACGTAGAATAAAACCAATACCAATACCATAAGGAGTTCAAACAGCTACAACAGAGGCAAAATAGGTTAAATTACGGCTATTCTATCACTTTGGATTTTTTTAGACAACATAATAGATCAATGAAATATTTCTTGTGTATATAAAATATTAATTGCAATTTTAAATTTAATATGCAAAAACTGTAGACGTACAAAGAATTCCCAGAGACATGGAAATTAACAGTAATACCATAGCTAGAATAGACAGTTGAAAACATGCCATTTACAAAAATGTCAATTACAGAGAAATTTAATTTAGCAATAAATCCTAATTAAATTCATTAACAAGTGAATTCAAATACTTTCTCCTACTTTTTATTATATTATATGTGTGTACTGGATTATATTCGAAATCTGGAACATCTCATTTCAGCATGACAATAAGTACCAGTACCTAACAATAAAATGTAAATAAGTTATATGATGAGCCGTAAATAATAAATGCTCTAAAGCAGAAAGCACTTACTCGCAACTTGCTACGAATTATTGCAAATAAACCATAAAGCATAATTATAACTATTCGTTCGCCTAACTTTTATTTCAAGAGAAATATTTTCCATACAACACCCAGAAATTCACCTCAAATTTTTGGATTGTACAAAAATGCATAAAGTCTGTCCATTTTCGAATAAATTTTGGTAATTGGCTTGCGACGAGCAAAAATTTTCTAATTAGAATGCACAACAAAATTTTTGTTACGTTTAGCATTAAATTCCTGACAAGATATCGAAAACAGAAAACAAATCTTAATTGCAACATTCAAATAAAAAACATCACAAAAAAAGTTATTATTGCCTCCAGACAATGTGCTTTTATATTATAGTTGATTGGTTATAATACCCACACTTTTCGATCAACCAATTTATCTTCAATTCTTAAAAATCAAAAAAAAAATCCAGAAAAGGTAAGAGGATTTTTTTTAAATTATAAATTCATATGCGAGTTTTATAAAATTCCACATGAAATGCATAAATAAATAGTTTGATAATTTATAACTCTATCACCAGCTGGTGGAGAAGTCTTCTTGCTGGATATCAAACATTACAAAAGTAACTTAAGACGATGATTTAAATTAATGAAGGTTTTTTTAATTCAATACATAAAAATATTTTCACATAGTGCACTAATTGCTTGTTTATCCGCTTCTGTTTTGTAGTCGTAGCTTTGTGTTGGTTTTACTGCAGAACAGAGCAGATATTTTTTGTCGAAGAGATTTGTTGACGATTTAAAAGTGGAAGGTGACTAAACCAGTTTTGATTAGTTCATGCCAAGCGTCTGAGATTGTCTTGATGACAGACTTGCTCAAATGCTCAGTCCATTTAATTCGATCAATTTCGGAAAAGAGGTCGGTGAGTCGTTGTGAAGGAACGCTGCCCAAATCCGTGCAATAAGTTCCGAGGTTCCTAGAAATTATTAAATAGAAAACATTTTTATGTACAAAAACATCCAACTAATTACTATGCATAATAACAACATTATAATATAGCGGATATTCATATTTCCCAATCCCATGATTTTTTTCCCAAAATTGAAGTGGAATTATTTCTATGATATTTTCAATGAGATACAAGATATAAAATATTTTATCGAGATTATAGTGTCAAATATCAAGTAAATCAAGTTACACTCAAATTCAAAACAGATAGTTTAAAAGATTAATAGACTAATGATATGCACTTTTTTGAAGTATACTTCATTAGAGTAATTAAAATGTGCCTAACTATTTTGCTATTTTTTTTTTGGACAAAAAGAAACTTTGGGATTTGGTCTTACGTTTTGTCTAAATATTCCCCGTAGGTGACACTGTATATTGTGCTGATGACAGGCTCTCCAAATTCCTGAAGGTCACATTTGTAGGCCACAGGCTGCGTTTTGTTCACAAAATCCAAGATAGAAAGAGCGTATAATTGATGAGCTGCATTGATGTAGCTGGATCCTGAATTTGAAAGAAATGAAACAAAATTGTCAATTAAACATAATTAAACTAAAGATGTTTGATTTTAAAGTTTCAATACCTTGTTCTTTTTTATCCTCTGTTTTAGCACAGGCTTTGTTCTAATTTCGGCCGAATACACAAACCTCGTTATACTCTTATTTACTTCTCCCATTTGGAAAGGATAATTAATATTGATTTATAATATTCTACCATTTATTTTGGGCAATAATGGCCATAAAAATGCATTACCCATGGGAAGGGTCTGGGTTATATCTTTAACTCAGGGCCCTTTACTCCGAATTTTCAGAAAGTGGGAAATTCAGTTGAAATAAATCCGAAACAATTCAGGAATATTCATTGGGATGTCGTGTTAGCAAAAAAAGTAAACTAATTTAAAATTTTAGCCCCTTTTGAAATATTTTCTAGCTTTGGATCTGCTGTTCTATAATAATTTAAAAAAAATAAAATTTTTCTCTCAAGTGCATTACTGTAATAATTTCCATGAACATTAATTCTGGAAATTACTTTCTAAGGATAAAAATTCTCTTTGAATTTCAATCCATACATATAAAGAGCTAATGACGTCACTTATATGCAGTAAAATCCGTTTGCTCATTTCATAGGAACATTCTTTTGGTAATCCTCTGAGAAAATTTTCATTCTCCGGGACTTGGATATTTTTTGTTGACCGTGAAAACCAAAGAAAAGCCATTCCCAAATGAAATGAGGTTGACTATTCACTGATTCATAATGGCAATATTTAAATTAGGGAATATCGTCCAGTAACGTGAATGATATGCATCCATCCAAAAGTGAATGTGATTATCTCGGGGTTTGTGTAAAGGAGCCGAACTCTCCTGTTGTCCCTTTGTTAGGGAAAATATCCGTGTGGCCAAAAACAGAAATCTGGCCAACGACGGAATACATCTCCGAGTGAATTGCATCAACAAATTTTGCATCCTCCTTTGATAGGCAGTGATTCCCCGAAGTTTCTTCTTGGTAGGATTGCGGAAGATTCGCAGGATCCAGACCTATGGTTTCATTCAGATGAATATAATTCATTTATTCCTTACCACAAAATTACATTATCGACATAATTTTGCTAGAAATATTTGATTGTTGAATAGCACTCGTGAATGCATTATTTTCAGCTTTTGCTTATTTTTATTTCGAAAAAAAATCAGGAAATAATTAAATACAATAGGTTATATAAATCAAATAGTAAAGTTAAATGATATATAAAATTTAAAGAAATTAAATAGGTACTTGAAGTTGAAATGTTTGAAATAATTTCCATGAAGGAAATATTGGAAATTTTTGAAATAGGTATCATAGAAAATTAAATGTTTGAAACGATTGAAATAATTTTGAAAAAATAAATACTTAAAATTATTGCAATAATTTAACACAAAAAGTAGTTTAGATTATTGAAAAAGGCATAAATACTTCAAACGTTTGAAATAATAGAAATAAATAAATGCTTCATTTATTACCAAAACTTTTAGCTTTTTCAATAAAATAGTGAGCAAAAAATATCTTAATAAATGAGTACCTACATCGATCTATTTAATTCTCGCGAAATATTTTGCACGTCAACGCTGAGATTACCTGTAATTCTTCCAAGTCTCAAATGATTTTTCACAATGTATTCTCCAGTTCTGCCTGCAATATGGGCGCCGAGATTGTGTCCAATGATATGTACATCGTTTAAGTCTTTAATTTTTCCACTATCCTTCAGGAATATAATAAATTCTGCAATTAGTTTTGAAAGAGGATCCACGACGTTCGCTGCAATATTCTCGTACTCTCGTATAATTTCAGCTGTTGAAGAAGTTGCGGGAGAGGTCTTGGCACTGTACTCACTCCAGTCAACGGCTATCAAATTGTAATTGTAAGGCAAGTCTTCCGATGTCAGATTTCGAGACTGACTCAACGTAGTCAGCATGTGCAATCGCAATTTGTAAGCTGAAATATAATTATGTAGAATAAATTTAATTCAATTTTATTCGGGGTTACCATTTTTGAATCGTCACTTGTAATTCGAAATCGACTATAATATTTGCTTAATCGAGCGCCTTCAGAAAAACAAACTTTAAAATTATTTGCTTCGTGAATTGAGGAAATTGCAAAAAATCTCTAAATTTTTCGGTTCGTAAAAAATAATTTTGGAAATATTTAATGCAATTACTTAGGAATAAATTATTTAGAACTCTCAGTTTGTCAGTAGTCAATACACTTGCAGCTATCTGTGATTTGTCTTAAAATATTGCAAAGAATATTTTATAATAGAATACATAAAGACCATCGTACCGTCTGTGGGGCTTATTTCTAGAATCGACTTTTCATGGAAGCACTGATCATAGAATACCCGGAGATAGCTCATAAAAAAGCTAATTTTTTGGCCGATTTTTCCATTTAAATTATATTGTCCCTTGACCTCTTGACCCGGAGTTGACATTTTTTTTGTTAATGCATGGAAAAATTGAATGGCGTTGTTGAGAGTTAGTGGGCATTAGTATATATAACCAGCTATTGGCGGCCGTGGCTACTACCAGCTCTTTTTTGTAGAACCCCTTATTGTAGAATACCCGGGGATGGCTCATTCGGAAGCTATTTCCCCTGGTTAACTTTCCATTTAAATATTAACG
>JAAAYG020058600.1:0-10186 GCA_009936455.2 Tomocerus minor
ACTTGTCCCTTGTTGTCGTTAGAAACCGAGTCAAGTCAAGTTTCAAGTGCCAAGTAGCGTTGCAGAATTCGACCCTAGACCCCTTCCCCCCCTAATGCCGAATGTCGAGGCTTCTAATGTGTGGGTGACGTCATTTCGATTCGTCATTTCTTAAATATGTCCATGGACTAAAACACTAAAAAAATTGCTGCATGCTGGTTTGAGCAACATTTGAGCAATGGGTTATCCTGTTATAAACATATAAACTGACCATCTTAAAAATCAATTTTAGTTTTGAATTTTATTTTGGATTTTATTGTTTAAGTTAGATGACAATATCGAATACCTACGTATTATGTATTCGTTTTAATAACCAGAAATTGGAGACATAATGTTTATAAATGTTAGTCATAACGTAAATTACAAGTGTACTAACTGAAACGTGTTCAATAGATTCAAATTGTTGATAAACGTAAACTGAATTTGTAACCTTAGACTATGCTTAACTTTCTGTAATGGATGGGCATTTTGGGAATTGACATGGACAGATATTAGAGCAGATAACTACGTCGGTACTTCAATGCAATCTGTGTTAGTCAGATCATCTTACTAAGGCTACCCTTGATCATGCACCTGCCCAACTATAGACTATTGAAATTAATAAAATATTACGAATAATATTTAAGGAGTTGATGTATGCTAACGTTTATATGCGCCTCTGATAAGTAGATGTGCATTTTGAGGGACATGATGATAGGAATTTAGGTATGTTGGTAAGACGAAGAGTAATAAATGAGTAAGTGAGCCTGTTTTTGACGTGTAGATGAAGAGCGATCAACAACGAGACGACCAACACCAAAGGCAGCTGCAAAGTGTGAACAGTCGACTCATGGCTGTTGCCCGGACGGAGTGACATCCGCTCTAGGACCGAAGCATGGAGGATGTCCTTCAATATGTCAATGTAACAAATTAGGCTCAGCAGGGGATACGTGTGATCCGGTCACTCTAGAATGTCAATGTCGTCCGGGAGTCGGTGGTCCTAAATGTGATCGATGTTTGCCCGGCTTTTGGGGACTTCCCCGAATTGCCATCGAGGGACATCAAGGCTGCATGCGTACGGCAACTCATTTATTTCAATTTGCTTTCACCACTTTCTTCTATGCACATTTACCCCGCATCCAATCCACTCCTCTCTGCACCTTACGTCATTTAGCACATATGCTCACTCTCTTTGAGAAATAGACTACCAATATTTTCACGAAAACTTACATAAACTATTTCCCGAGAAAGTAGAGTAGAATCGTGAGCATAATTCGCAAATGGAACTGAGAATCTAAAAGCATTATACTACGACAACTACACATTCTCAGTTCTATATAGACTAATAGCAGAGTTTATCTGGTCATTGTTTTCAGTTAGGAATTCAGAGGATTATGGTTGTAACTGACGCTACTTTAAAATGGACAGTGTGACTTAATCTAGACTTAGACTTTCCCCATTATTTCAATTTCTGTGGGCTTTGAATTCACTGATCTATTTGATGAATTTGCTAGCAACAAATGTCGTAAATAGTTCGTAACTGTAAAAGCTGTAATTTTATCAAACAATTGCAAACTTAAAAAAAATAATACTGCGAAATCAGTTCCAAAAATTGAAGAAAATCCGCGAAGAAAAGGTTCTTTATATACTAGCCCGACATTGACAATCAAAAACATACGTTCGGCAGTTATCGTAATGTTAGTTCTCACTTAATAGTAAATGACTTCCACTCTATGAATTTTGTTTAGGTAATTGAGAAATAATAGAAACATTATTGTGGCGTATGATTTTATTACGAGTATTACATGTTTGGTATAAAAATTTGAGTCTAAAATGTCGATTTTAATTGTTTAAACTTTCTAGCATGCGGATGTTCAAAATTCGGCTCTGTGCGAGATGACTGTGAGCAAATGACGGGACGGTGTGTGTGTAAGCCAGGGGTATTGGGTCATAAATGTGATTCATGTGGCGAAGGAGAATTCCTCGGACCGTACGGGTGTACTTCGGGTATGTCATGTCAGACACATTTCACAGTTTCTTTGCCTCTCTGTTGTTGCTGGAAAGAATTATGACGGTTGTGGTTGTACTTAGGCTTTAGTCTGGACTTTTATAGGAGCATCTTGGAATTTTATCCGAGGACCTACATTGAAGGTGGTACTTTAAGTATAGGTAAATAGTATGGAATGGGGAATGTAGTTGGGTATTAGTTTTAGTGTAGCTAACTGAAAGGAAATATTTATCTGTATATGCATTGGTAATTCCTATAAGGAGGTTAATACGCACTTGGACAAAGGTGATATGAGAAATGGTTACATGCTGCTATGAAGTATGTTAGGTGAGCATTTGCAGTATCTGTAGTAGTGGAGGATTAAGAGAGGGTAACAGGAGTTAGAGTCCCAACGGCACTCATAAAACGAGTCGAGGCACATTATATGATTATTGGTTTTCAACCAACTTTTGTTGGTGAAAGAAAATCGTAGATAAAAAAGAGAAAGAACTATTGACCCCCAAGCCAATATATTTCATTTGCTATGTCTGTGGGCAATGTGAGATCTGATCGGAGATCTTTCTTTTTTACGCTTAACTGTTTCAGTATATTCTGGTAATAACTATTAAGTAGTAATAATAATGCTATGTCCCTCTCCCTAGCCTATATACCGTGGAGAGTAGAGATAATAAGTTTAGGAGCTATTTTCTTATGAGTATTTGTGTGTTGGCCAACAAAGTTGGGATGTGTATTAGTTAGAAGGGAAGTTTCCTTTCAATATTCCTCTTTTTGGTGGTCCATAGATAGTTATTTGGTATAGAGAGAGGGAGAGATAGGTATTTACTTGGGCTACACAAGAGATTATAAGAAGTTGATAAAGAAAAGGGCGAGTGAGTATGAGATGTGTGGTGGAAAAGCGAGGAGAGGTTAAGATTTGCTTCAATATTTGATTTTGGCAGAGTATCGGTTTCCTTTGGTTGGATGGGTGTGCTTTATGTGAGCTATCTGATGTAATAATGTTACATTGTCCTAGAGTTGAAGCATGACAGAAATGACCATTATTACCTTCTCCTATCAAATATTGTGTCGAATTCTATTTCCTATTGGTTTTTATAGACCCCATAAATCTGGGTCGGACTTGTGAAGAGGTCGTCTGCACTTTTGGAGCGGATTGCGAACAGGATGGCAATCGAGCTGGATGTATCTGCAATATTGTTTGTTCCGATCAAACTGACACCGAGGTACGTTTAGCTTTTGACGACGGCTACTCTCACTGTCTCACTATACTCTTGTTGTGCTTTCTACTACTACTGATGCGATCAGATGTGTATAGGATGTGACGCAAATAACATTGGGTGCGAGGACATAAACTGTCTACTTAGGTCCTGTTAATGCCAATGATAAGATAGTATCAGGACAGACACGAATGTTCTTGATCATCAAAGTTCTTGCCTTATGTATATATCAGCACATCCAATCAACTTTGCATTCATTGTACATAAATATTTTATTTCATCTTGGATTTCCACTTTCTTCCCTTTCT
Source organism: Tomocerus minor (assembly GCA_009936455.2). Lineage (NCBI taxonomy): Eukaryota > Metazoa > Arthropoda > Collembola > Entomobryomorpha > Tomoceridae > Tomocerus > Tomocerus minor. Next base: position 3,549 of record JAAAYG020058600.1, read on the forward strand.
CAGGAGATTTGTGCAAGTGACGGCTTTACATATGAGTCCGAATGCTTAGTAAGGATGCAATCTTGCCGGAATCAGAAACCAATTTGGGTTGTACACAAAGGTCCTTGTCCAGATTCAAGTGAGTTGAAACGTTTTTTTTCTTCACTTTTTTTTTCTATAAGGATACTTGTGTGATGTAGTTAGATATTTCTTCCCTAAAGAAATGTACATGTAAACAAACTACTTTTGCATCCAATTCCTAACATTCTTCACAAAGATCATTTTCATGCAAAAAATAGTATCTTAAAAAGAGCTGGTATAGCTACTCGGACAGAATAAATGATGAGATTCCTGAGATTCGATGTAATCTGTTCATGTTTTTTTTACTTGAGTTCATCTGGTACACAGTTAAATTGTGATAGAGTATTCCTGAAGACTGTTGTCAACTGTTTATGCATTATAGAAACATGAAAAGTGAAATCTGTTCAATTTTTCTCATGCGTATGTATTTGCTGGCGGATTTCTCGTAGAGCTTAATATTGGAAATGTTAATAAGCTAGCTACTTTATATGTATTATGTGTGGACGTTATCATTATTTACTCAAGTATGCATGCAAAGATATTTTAAACGGGGAAATTGAGCCGGGTGGCGCTCTTCGGACAAAGCGTGGCTGGATGGGAAGTAAACTTTTGAAGAATATTGCCGTGCACTCTTGTGATTTACATAATGTATGGATGTACAGGTGAATCCGATGGAACGGAAAGTCCGATTCGTCGTTGGACAGGTCTACATTACACTGAACCAGGAGACGACGGAGTGGATCTGATTGGAGCTGGCGACTCGGGCAGAAGTAATGGAGAAATATGGCGAGATCAAATGGGACCTGGGTTTACCTCCTCAGGCATGAAATCAACTAGACATCTCCCACCCCAATCCAAATACCACGACAACTTCCACAAGAATTTCTACAGTCATCGATCTCCAACTTCTGCCACTGTTCAGGTAATGCCCCACACTCCAAATTCCTTCGGCATTCCCCTTTATCTTCTTAAAAATCAACTTTTACCCACCGGAATTCCTATATAATACCTATAACTGGATTTTCCTACTGACGGGAATCTGACTGAACAAGTACTTAATGATATTCTGATGCTCCTTCGTCTAGCTACTATACTACTCAATTTCCTTTTTTTTACATTCCCATAATTTTCTTACACAACTGCTGGATTTGTTTTGAATAGGCTACCTAAACCATCAGTCGTTCGTTTTCGTTTTGAAAATGTGTTAAGCACTAACTTATCAAGGAATTCTTATTCAATACGGTAAAGTTTTCAAATCACTCGCAATTTGTTACCTACATGATGATTGTTATTCAGATACTCCCCACCAAATGATATCTGCATACATACTTCATGCATTTGTTATTTATGTGGTGAAAATTGCAAAAAAATGGGCCAAAGTGAATAAATATACCTAAGTATAACGACCAGCTCGATTTTCTTTCAGTTGACTATACACGAAAAGTATAATATAATCTATATTGTTATTCCAATATGATGGTGATACAGTTGTCTAATATCCTGTAGTTTAGATGTTCACGTCTGTCTTTGCAAATGATGTTTTCTACGGGGAAGTGGAAATGGTCGAGATGAGTTATTTGTTCATGTGCAGAGGAGAAATGAAAGCGTTTGGGTGTAAATAGTGATAGAGAGCGTGGATTAGGACATAAAATTGTTTTGGATGAGAGTAAAGATAACTGTTTTATTGGGTGAAAAGTACGTGGTAAAGATGTTTGGTCCGTCAAAAGGATTTATATGATCATAATCCTTGTGTTTGTATTCAAAAAAATAAAATTTTATTGGTAAACTTTTCAGTTGAGAAGTTATTTGGGAGATTCATGCCAATGGACATCTGACTGTGTGACGGCTCATAGTCTTTGCCTTGGAGGATGGTGTATCTGCCGCGAAGGGTTTTATGAAGATTCCGAGAGAATTCAGTGCAAACCTATTCGTAAGAGATGTGCATATGAATATCTTTATTTTACGGTTGCTTATTCACAAACTGTTTTAGTACTTCTCCGAAGATGAGTATGAGAGTAAAAGAAAAATTCTGCGGAGTAACTTGGAAGGATATGTGTAAGAATTACATTGAGAATTCATATATCCTGTAACAATAACACACATGGTGAAAAAAGACCTGGGAACAATAAGTAGATAACGGCTCTCTGCTATTGTTTGTATAAAAGGTTTTCTCTTCCTATAGTGTCTATATACGCAGGAGTTTATTGCGTAAATCTTTATGGCCTTCTGTACATATAGATCATCGTGGGAATTCCTCCAAGTCAGATCAGACTTAGATTATCTATATATTACATTAGGTTTTTTGAACCTTGTCTGCGAAAGTTTGCAATATTAGGGAAGATATGAGTATAATCTTGTTTGTTATATAAAATACCATCATAAAACGTAAGTGTAGTAGAGGAAGTGAGTGTTTTAAAGACTCTTGTCTTTTCTCGCTTCATAATCTGGGAAATTTATAAGGGGACCTATGTAAATAATAGTATAGTTGAGAAAGCGGAGAGAGAGGAATGTTGTGAATGCATGTAAGTTTATAGGTTGAGATGTGCACGCATAGAAAAGAGACAGTGAAGCGTATGATCTCTCTTCCAAAGATATAAAGTTTTCATCCTATCTCACGCATGATATCACCAAAGCTCGTTTTTATGCAAAAAATTCTATGCTTAACTCTGCAATACAGTCTTGCTACTTTTGCACCGAAGGTTTTATTCGCCTTTCCAAAAGGACAACATAAGTTTATTCAAAGGCTCTATTATTTACACCCTTGTGTGTACGAATTTCCCGAATCGGTACACATGTAATAGTTGTGCGTTCATAACTACATCTTAAGACAGCCATAAAAAGAACATTTACACATGTGTAAATGTGAGCAATTATGATTTTAGGAGGTTTTCGTGGGAAGGGAAATGTAAATGAGAATTTTACATTGATTTTACGTTAGTTTGCTTGATTGCATTTTAGTCATCATGCAATGAAGTTCAAGCGCGCGTCTGCTTTAGCTTGCAGATATTATGTTCTCGTGTGTTTGTGACATTTCCTTCTTTTTCCAATTCAATTTTATAGCTAAGTTAGGATCTAAAGAGAGTGGTTGTTGACCTTCTTCTCCATTTCCCCTTTTCTAGATTCTCATTTATCTGGTGTCCTTAGCTGCAGTAAAACTGGTGCATTATGTCAACCTCCAGGAAGTTGCTTTGACCATCGAAACGGATCTTATTCGTGCATCTGTCCCCTGGGGAAATCCACACCTAGTGAAGGCTGCTTGAGAAAAGGTAAACGAGGGCTGTCAACTCTCACAATAACTCTTCATTGCTTTCGAATTGTTCTCTAGTAAATAAAGAGTGAGGGAAATTAGAAAAGGGGTTCTTCTCATTGAGATTTCCTATTTGTATAGAACACCCGTTCCCATTTTTCGGTGGTCGCTCAACAGTAACCTTAGGAAAAATAGCAGGGTATCACAAACTGAGTTTGGAATTGGAAATCACGCCGTATATGAATTACGCTCATGGGGTCCTTGTCTTTTCTTCTCAACATGGAAATGGTTCCGGAGATTTCTTGTCTCTGTCTTTGATAGATGGGTAAGTAGGGCACATTTATTGTTTAAAATGTAGATTTTGCGGATTTTGTTTACGACAAAATGGGGTTTTAATTTTCCGACGTCATTACTTGAAGATATGTGGAATTCCGTTTCGACTTGGGAGATGGGCCAGCAATTCTTAGATCTGCCAGTAGATTGAACTCAGGATCAAATTACCATATTGTGGCGAAACGGTACAACCGGGACGGACTCCTTCGTGTTGATGGAGAAGAAGACGTAAAGGGAACTTCTCCTGGCACGATGAAATCCCTTAATCTCGATCATGGGGGTTATATGGGTTTTACTCCATTAAATTCGACAAAGTAAGGGGCTCTTTGTTAAAATTCTATTTATGAATGGGAATTAGAGTAACCTTATGGCTAATCGTCCTTATTTTAATCTTGGTTTTTGTTTTTATGGCTATAGAGTCTGGGAAACTGTTGGTACTTCAGAGGGCTTTGTCGGATGCATTCACAAACTGAAAGTTGGCCGTCGTCCGATAGAGTTTGAGGAGAAGAAAGATCCATTAATTAGTTCGTTTCATAAAGTTTCTCAGTGTCCTGTGATAAGTCCGTCTCATCGTTTGAGCACAACTCCTATGTACACTCTCTATGAGTTGGACGAAGAGAAAGAGATTAAAGATAAAATCCCGGCTCGTCCCACTCATCTGGCAGTCACAACAACCACACCCAATCCCAGTATTCATGACAGTGATCTCTCCAAATCGTCCTCTAACAGCAACAATCAGCCCTCAAACAGAAATCCTTGCTCAAAAAATCCGTGTCAAAACCATGGCTTGTGTTGGAACGATCGTGGTCATTCAAGCGGCTTCAAATGCGTCTGCCATCCAGAATACACAGGTTTAAAAACTCATTTCCTCCTCTTGGAATTCTTTCGACAAACTCCCATCCCTCCCCTCTCTCTCTTTCTTGTATAGTCTTTCTAATTAGCTCCGCTTAACATTTTTCTCGACTGAAATTACAGGAAGACATTGTGAGTCTAGAACGAGTGTTATTGGCGAAACTGGAGCCATGCTCGACTTCCGGGGATTTTCCTATTTAGAAGTGCCGAAGATAGAAAATGGAGCGAGACATGTCTCGATAGAATTGTGGGTGATGATCCGTGAACGAAATGGGCTCATTATATACAATGGACAAGAGAGTGGAAAAGGAGACTACATTAGTCTCACTGTATCAAGGGGACATGTTCAATTTCTATTTGATTTGGGTTCGGGAATGGCCAATATCACGTAATTACATTTCCTACTACATTCTTCTACGTTATGTTCCATGCCTTATAAACATGTTCATTTTCCTCATCTATTATTTTATTTCGCTATTTAATACGGAAATAATTAAGCATGCCACAACAGCCACACTGACCAGAGTCGCGCGTTATTTATTCCCTCTGGAGAAAACAGTATCTGTTAATATGTGATGAAATGATAAATTCCTTATTAAATGAATTTCAGGTGGCCACAGCCTATTTCGTTGAATAAATGGCATTGGATTGTCGCCTCGAGAGAGGGGCGTGAAGGTAAACTTCAGGTTGATGGTTTGCCAGCACAAACGACAAAATCTCCGCCAACGTTATCTGAACTGAATTTGGAGCTTCCATTATATATAGGTGGTATCAGGTCAGCATAGTAATCACAAGATGTTTTACCTCTTCTTAGAGACTCAATCTAGATCTGTAATAAAAATAATTTTCCCGGATTACTTTAGGGATATGAACATGGTACATCGTGAGTTGGGTATTTTAACACCCTTTGATGGTGCACTACAATATGTGCGCGTGAATGGAGAAACATATTACCGAGAAATCGCAAGTGCTCTCAAGGAAAGAATTGTACATCGTTATGAAGGACCTCCTTGTGGAAGTAGCGTCTCCCATCCCTGCAACAACGGAGGCACCTGCTTCCCTCGACTCGAGTCTTTTGTTTGTCTTTGTCCTCCACAATTCTCTGGGAAATCTTGTGAAAGCCGTAAGTTTATTTGCTCAGTGAGCCATTGCAATGTATTAATTCATTAACTAATTATAATTTTTTCCTTGATAAATATTTTCTTCTCTAGGTAAGGAAATTCCTGGACCAGTCAGATTTGATGGGCAGAATTTCCTCAAGTTTCCCAGAAAAGTTGCCAAACAGTAAGTCATAAAAATAATTGTTTTTAACAATATTATGTTAACTGTGCGCATTTACTTCTTGCTTTATTTTTACCTGTGTAAATAAAAACGATGAAAATGTTTTCCTAATTTAATGTTAAATGTTTGGATGGGAAAGTATGAAACTTGTGACTGTTTTAATGATCTTTTTGGATGATATATAAAATGATGTCTATGTGCAAACTAATGTCTCTAATGTTTCTCTTGTATTCTACTCATTGCAATTTCATTAATTAATGCTGTTGCTCTATACATTTGTTTGTCATTGTGCTTCCTCTTCAACCTGCAATGAACTTCCAGTGAGTCTTTCAACTTTTCCGACTATGATGATTTCTACAATGAACACTTTGACTCTCAACTTGATGAGCTGTTCGGGGATGAGTCAGGGGAAGTTGAAAAGGACGACGAAGGAAGTCTCTTGGACTCCTTTCCAGATGAAGATTTTGTTGACGAAGAGGACTTTGTCCCACTGCTTGAGCATGACTTTGTGGAAAGGTTCTTAGTACTCTTACTAACTAAATATTAATTTTAATTGCTTTTCACTAACTAAATTGTGCCAATTGTAACAAAGTTTCTTCTTTGCTTTTTTCTGGTGATTTTGTTCGGATTTTATATTCATTTCCTAAATGGTGAGGTTATTAGTTGCTTTTCTGTATGATTTGGTAATAAAATTTTCAACAGCAACCAATTTAAGATCAAGGAATACTATACATAAAATTGTGAGTAAGGACTAATTCTCTTGTTGTTTAATATTCAGAGTAAAAGCCCAACGACGAAATCGTATCGAGATAGTCTTCCGAACCACTAGTGAAACAACTGGTGTGGTCATTTGGACAGGAAAAAA
>JAAAYG020058622.1:0-10186 GCA_009936455.2 Tomocerus minor
GGAATGCTGTAAAAGTAAACAGGGTTCGCAGTATGCTGTTAATGTTGATCTGATTTTACGTACATTTTGAATACACAAATACTTTTAATATATACCGCATGAATACCTGAAATGAAAACAAACTACAGGTGTACAGATCAACAGGTATTAGGCAATAGGACAAGTTGTAAACCAGAAGTCATTCAATTTGTGAAAGGGAAAATGGTGAAGCCTGAAGGAAACGTGATGTGTTTTTCGCATAGAATAGTACAACGCAAAGGCTTTTTAAGGACGGGTTGACACGATTTCTATCCCTGATTCCAGGAGAACGGCTAAACGTAGCTGCTCATATTTTTCGAGGGCACATCTTTCCAACATTTTCAAAAATATAATTCGTTTTAAGTAAAATTTGGGGTTTTTGGAGTGAGGAGAATACACTAGCGCCAACCAGCGCTACACAATTTCTATTTGCACCCTCACTTTTAAACTTAATTCAAAATTATGCCTAAATTGTGTATAGTTCTCCTTAATAAGGAGCTTATCCCTTTACAGAATTGAATTGGGACAAAACGAAGTTAGCCGGATTCTGATTCTTGAATATCGAGTAATATTGATACAATTTATGAAGAATGGTTACAGTTTTAGAATTTGTGGCTCAATTTTTATACAGTCAGCACAATGAATTGAAATTCGCCTTTTATTCCCCTTTCGTTAAAAATTGTGTATACCTATGCCATGGATAACCCAGCTTCTTTGGCCAACGTTGAAATAAAGTGGATGCCGGAATTCCAATACCATCAGTCCCAATTCAGCGATTGTTTTGTCAGTATGATATTTTAATTAGTGTACCTACAAAGACAATTAATAATAAATCAACTCGTTGTTTACTAGTTAAATGAAATTATTCCAATAGGGACGAAAAGCGATCAAAAGGCGGAAATTGATGGGAAGACCATGAAGTCAAAAATAAAAGCCAATAGATTTCTGTTGCGTTCTGCAAAAACTCGACAGAATTTAAATGAGGTTTTGGAGAAGCGTGCTGAATCGAAATGCTGAAAACAACGACAGCCTCATTGATTGCTGTAAAATTACACGAAGCATTAAAAACACCTGTTGTAAATATCCTGTTTGTAAGATATAGTAGTATTTTCCAAATTTTAGTCTTTCGTGTTCTTATTATTGTAAAATTGTTGTACATTACATACAAGTACATTAGAAATAAAGTTTTAAGTTTTTAATCAAGTTTATTCATTATTTTATTGCTCTACATTAAGTCGTTCTCCTTGAATAAAGGCTGGAAATCATGTAAACCAGTCCTTAAAGATTAGCGTTTTAAAACACTATATATATACACCTCGCAAAAGCAAAATTTCATAAATTCATCAAATCTGAATCATAAATGCATTCTGACAGTGGTCGCCAGTTATTTATAATTCAATTATCGTCCCTTAATTCAATGGGAACAATAGGGATGATTTTGCAACGGTAACCGGAGAGTAAGGATTTGCCTCGCTTCAAACAAAAGTGACAACAAATAAATAGTTTGCGTACATGACATAAATTTTCCAATAACATGATAATCCCGCAAGCGACAACTAGAAATAAATGGAGATAAAATATATCGAGGGAGTAAGTGGCAAAATCTTGAATGGAGTTTTGTGTTTTGGTTTGCTGTTGGTTGATGATTGTGGAATTCGTCAACAACCAGCGAGACCGTAAGTTGAGGGACCGAAGGCGAAACAATGCCGCCCACATCAAAAGTACATATACGATCTGCTTAGCTCGTCAAAAGTTAATTACAGCTAACTTAGATGTAATTAACTTTTGCTCCTAAAGCCAATTATTCCTAGAGTCCATAATCCATAATATTTAGCCGAACTTTGCCAATACGGACCGCCATGGCCGTATTGAGGGCGGACCGGGCAAATGCCCCCCTCCCTCCCGAAATCCGAGAAAAAGAGGAAATTTTTGGAAAAATAGGCAAAATTTTCCGCGTTTCGAATGAGATATCTTTTATCAATTATTTGGCTAAAATCGCAAAAAATATTTTAATAAAATGTGTTTGGCTTTGCCCCAACCCCTCCCCCCCCCCCGAAACTGAGTTCTAAATGCGGCCATGCGGACCGCCAATGGCGACAAACACCAGCTGTCCTATTGAACACTTAAATAATATGTAGGTGCAGGAAAAAAGGTTCCCTTGCCTGTTACAATACCCGAAACACATGTCCAAAGCAGACAATGCTAATTCAGTAAATAAGTAATTAGAAAGGTTAATTACATGTAGGGACATTGAAAAGAAATATTTAATTTAACTACTTCTAAAACGCCAAAACTAAACACAGGACGTATAAATCCAGATTTTATTTCAGTATCTAGAGTTGAAATTGACAATGAAAAATGGTACTAGGGCAAATACATACGAACATTTATATAAAGGCTGAACTAGAACCTTATCCAATCCAAGTACCAAGACCCTTCACCATTTCCTGTCCCATATAGCAAACCTAAATAACATCTCCTGGTATCACATACATACACCTAATAGCAACCTTTGACTCTTCAGTCACATTTCACACTCTCAATTGTTGGGTAGTAAATGCATACAGAAAATTGTTGTCTCGTTCACACCAATTTTCTGAACGTATTCTACAAAATTAACAACGATTTAATAATAATTGGTTTCCTGCTTTTATGCATTAGTCCACACAGTTAATAGTTGAACTCGCCGTGCCGCCGCACGGCGATACAGTGCTCTCGCGCATGATCATAGTCCATGCACGAATACAAGTATAGATATAGGTATACATATAGTTTAGAAACACTGCTAAGCTACATTTACATAATTCATTCCTATCCATCTGACAATACTCAATTAATAATCAGTTTCTGGTAAAGTAAATACTGTATTAAATAAAAACTCTACCGTCAATGCTTCCGTGATTATATATCAAACAATCAGCTAATGCATATCCATATTGGCCTCGAAACCATGTACATCAGAATGTCCATTTTATAATGAAGCACTTTTACTAATAAATAGCTAATGAGTTACGTTACAACACAATTTATAAATGTCGCAAAATGTCACATTAAGTCTACTAATAACTCCCACTGCACCATTTCCTAATAGAACATATCGAAACTGTACAGTTGTATCCTACTAATAGTCTTTCTGTACTTTTATCTATTTACCTCCGCGCACTCTTCAGATTATAACAGAAGCTTTGCAGAAACTTGTTCAAAACTTATTATGTTCACGTCGAGAATCAGAAATATTGACTCCATATATATATATGCTAAACATTGTCCATTATGAGCTAGGTTTTTAAGGTCTGATTTGGAGTCGTAGGCTGGCATATTGATTTTGGTTGACTTCTAATGTCCTAGCAATATTTTTCTAGAGAACCAGTGCAATGACTTAATAATATCATTAAAAATATGTTTTATTTGACAACACATCCCTTAAATTTTATTAAAACTCAACTACAGTATCTTACGATTAAATTAAAAATATTTTTATTATTAAATGCTATTTTTATGATTAAAAATGATATATTAATTGGCAATATAATAATATATGGGAGGTCCATCGACACTGGCTGAAGTTGGGACTCACTCTACTTATCGCGGTTAGCAGATAATGCTAATCCGCTCTTTCTTCACCTTAACTTTTTATGTTGCATTGTAGTGTGGAGTGCCTTTCCAACTACAATGCCATTTACATAGTTCCTAATCAACTGCACACCTCCATGCCAGTGTCTACCTTACGGGAATTTTGGGGAAAAGATATTGACAGGAATATCAATTCTGAAATTGATCCCATATTGGAAAGTGAATCATGTTTCTTGTTAGTCGTACAATTAATTGGTTATCTATATTGTCGTGTTCATGGTAGTTTAAACTATAGTTTACTTCGCTTAAGTAAATAATTTTAATTAAAAAACCCTGTCACGTTAGTGCTACATATTTCTGCTAACAAACTGATGCCCATCAAAGTGAAAAGGGAATCATGTTTCTTGTGAGTCGTTTAATTAATTGGTAACATATTGCGTGCTCCTACTTTCTTTTGCTTATGCAAATAATTTTAATTAAAAAACTGTGTCACGCTAGTGCTTGCGTGATTATAAAAATAAAAGTCTAACATATCCGCGGCGGTGTGTTAACATCAAAACCACAAAAATATGAAAATATGAATTATTATAAAACTTTTATTTTATGATAAAGCTATTTCACTAATTAACAGCTAATGACTTGCGCCAGAACACAATTTTTTGGTATGAATATGTCAAAAAACCATCAATTAAGGCTTAGCTATGACATGGCCAGGCAGAAAAAGCCAGAAACATTTATATATATATATTAACACTTATTTCACAGTCGATGTAAAATGAAAACCCAATTAGTCCCGTGAAAATATCATTGCTAATTTACTTGTATGCACATAGTATTAGGGTTTAGAAATTGTAGTTTGTAAATCTGTAAAAATTTCCAAGAACTAACAAACTGCTGCTTTTTAAGATACCGCAAGATCATCATAGAGTTTTGATGTCAGTATTTTCGGCCTATAGTTTTTTATGTTCTATATTTGAACTAAGCGTTTCTATTGTTGACCATTTAGCAGATTTCGCTATAGAGCAAAGAAAACGAGGGAAGTTGGACGTATGCCATAGTCTCTGGGCTCCTACCGGTTGCTTGCTATTCTTAAATTGCAACACATACATTCCTAACTCAATGAACTCAGGTTCAACATATACTTTTGGGAAATTCTAATAATATTTTTGGTATGTGTACAGCCAGGATTCAGAATGACAACAAAGCATCTTGCGCCTCAAGTCATCTTGTGATTTTTTTATTATCTCTTACGTCAAAGTTGCTTCAATTAAGAGACAATTACATCATTTCAATTAATAATATTTCATCCATTTGCTTATTTTATCAGAAAGCGATTGCAGAGCCTCACAAATATTTCAGGTACAACGGACATTTTTATTTTTCTGAAATAACATTATTTCTACTGGTGAGTTACAGGGTCTGTTTTAAAAAATTCACATTTCCAAAATAGCAGACTGTTTGGAAATAAAAGAACTCAAAAATGGAACCAGGAATTGAAGAACAAGAATTGCCTCGAGCCTTTCAAATAGAATATGTACAAGAAATTGAAAAACCTATTTAATTATAATATTTGTTAAGGGGTTTCCAGGAAATTCATTGGGAGGGGTCTTCATGTTTTAAGATTATTTATTTAGCTCTAATCATTGTGAAATGTGAAAAAAATTCCTAAAAAATAAATGGAAACTTGTTTATTTAGGAAATTATTTCAATAGTTCTCATAGCTTTATACCCAAAGAACTCCTGGAGAAGCCCATGAATATTTTCGTCGATACTATTTGCACTATGGTGTTTGTATATATCATACGCAATCTTATTTTAAAAGTGTTTCTTGTTTTGTAGATTGTGGAGCATCTGTTTGGATGTCTAATTTTTTATTATCTCTTACGTCAAAGTTGCTTCAATTAAGAGACAATTACATCATTTCAATTAATAATATTTCATCCATTTGTTTATTTTATCAGAAAACGATTGCAGAGCCTCACAAATATTTTAGGTGCAACGGACATTTTTATTTTTCTGAAATAACATTATTTCTACTGGTGAGTTACAGGGTCTGCTTTAAGAAATTCACATTTCCAAAATGTTAGTTTGATTGTTGAAAATAATAAAGCTATATCAAATATATTTATTGAGATTACAACAAAAAATTGGCTAACGAAAGTGCGGAATTTTTTGCATACTAAAAATTTGAGTTTACATAGTTGTAGATTTGTTTGTTGTCCATCTAGGTTATTGTGATTTAATATTAAAGGCTTTCAGTATTGAAACAAAAATTGACCCATCTTATGTTTTAATCAACGACGATTAAAATTAGCCAATACAAATCTTGTAAATGCTATTTTTAATCTTAATTGTAATTGAATTCTGTTTATCTTGCATGAAAGGAATTCAAACAAAAATAGCACAAGAGCCATTGAAAAGCAAGTCATCATAATTTGAAAAAGAGTTTTCATTTTCGTAGTCAATTCAATACTTTTAGGTTGTCTTCTCTTGTAAAAACTCCTTTCCCTATGTATTTCTACAAGATAATTCGCATAAAACACAAAAAAGTCGTGGAAGGAATTTTCTATCCCTGATTCGAAGAATATTTGAGAAAAGGTGAAGAAGTCAGTAGCATAGCAGTCTTCGTATATGATCGAAACTCGTTCAACTAGAGCTGGTGTGCTTGCAAGATTAACCGTATGAGTAATTTCCGGCAACTTTTGACGAAATAGTTCTAAGTTTGTAAAATAATATGATTTTGCTGCAAATGAAAATTTTTGTTTTGGCGCAATTTTTGCACCCCAAAAAAAACTAATCCAAGCAGGAGTAACGTATGCATACAACATTTGATAGAACTCGTCATTTGGTAAATTGCGAAGAGTTTGTACTGCTTTGTTGAAATATTCTACGTCTTTCGCAGGAAAAAAGAATTGCAGTTTTTCTATAATTTTCAAAATTTCCTGTATCCACCATCCTGACGGTACTGTTTTCATATTAGGAATATAAACATTGGATTCTAAGTCGTTAAGTAATTTATACTTTTCTAAAATCCAAAAGTCGCTGCAATTACTTTCCAGGCTTTTAGAAGATTGAGACGGTGGAATTATATGTAGATATTTAAAGCCTTTAGAAATAACGTCATTTAAATCATTTAAAATTACACGTTTGGGTTTGACAATAACATCCATGGTTATACGACATCCAAAAAATATAGAAAAAAATGTAAACAAAAAAATAAATATTATTATAGACCGTGTTGATTTTCGGCTTAGATATTGTCCAATTGTTATGGAGAATGCAATTAAAAAATTCGTAAAGACCACTTGCAAGTCTTTACGCCACATAGAGTTTTTTCGCCACAGCATGGCCACAAGTACCAAATAAACAAGGCATAACAAAGCCCATGTCATTTTATCAAAGATCAACGTTAGAGATTCGATCAACGATTCTTCTAAAAACTCTGCTGGAGTCATGTAGGCGATAAAGGTTCCCTCGTTATGCGAGTAAAACAAATGTTGTCCCAAGTGTGGCACTTGCTTGTTGACATGAGCAGCAACGATTTTCCCGCAAACATTTTTGCCTTTTGATTCTGGAATACCAACTTTCGGCGTGAAATTAAAATGCAGGGCCAACATGGAAATAGATATTTGCTTTACGTCACACCCTAAATCAAAACCATCTTCTTTGTTTTTGACATAGTTAAGTAAGTTTAGAGAAATTGAAGGATCAATTGATTCATATTCGCAGCGATCAAAGACCTGGATATAAAACTTACGCTTATTCAAATTTGGCCGTTCAACAATTTCATAATTGCCTTCCTGCCAGTGCTTTTCAGACAGAAGCATATGACTGTCTCCGTAATATAACTCCGTAGTTGTTTTATCTTTCTTTGGAGAAGCATCTATAAAAAATATATGTGTGCTAAATTTGATTATCGATTTTGCAAAGAAAGAACGAGAGGCAAAGGTTTTTAGGATCACAATGTAAATATTGCGTTTTTTGTAGCCTCCGTAAACATGCAGTGCATTAGTGACTTGACTTCGCTTTTTAGGATGATAAATAATTGTAACTGAACATTTTCCGTTTTCAGTGGCTCTTGCAGTGTTGTCAGTAGTGTATATATTCCAAGGCTGGGCAAAATAGTTACCAGATATTATGCGTTGAATTCCATCACTTTCTTTAAAATCAGAGTATGGATCTCTTTTCTTGTGAATTAAGTTAAAATCGCAGTCGCTGTATTTTTCTAATTTTAGTGAAATTTCATTTGAGGAACTACACGGCCTCAATAAAATATTGCACGCTAGAAAGGTGGCAATTGTGTGAATCCTATTGGTATTCATTTTGGGTTATTATTGTTTTTGCAAAATGCTTCGTGATTTGTTAAGTTCAATAAAGACGGGCTCGTACTTGTTGGCAGGAATATCAATTCTGAAATTGATATTTCTGCAAACAAACTAGTGCACATAGTGGAAAGTCAATCATGTTCTGGTTAGTCGTATAATTAATTTGTTATGCATATTGCATGCTCAAGTTTCTTATTCTTAAGTAAATAATTTTAATTAAAAAACGGTGTCACGCTAGTGCTTGAATGATTGCAAAACTGACAGTCTACCATGTCCTCGTCAGAATGTTCACATTGACGTCAAAAGTACAAAAAATAAGTATTGTAGATTAGAAAAACCGAGTCGTTTTCGCTTCAGTTCTTTAGCTTTGCAGCCAGACGGGCTTAGGCATAATAAGTTATTTATCAACCTAAGCGGTCGGTCGCTGTTAGTTTATTTCGCTGTTATCATTTCCCGACGTCCCAGCCACGATGACAACCGATACCAAATAATGACAGCACTTAATGACATTGTCCTAATGAACATGTCTGTGTGTGTTTTACGAGATATCACTATTTTAGTGAAGCTACTGGGCGCAGGCTACCATTCCGGGCTTATTGCCAACTCCTCTTAACATTGCATTGTTGATAATTAATGCTAGGAAGGCTTGAGGCTGTACAAAGGGGGAATTTACCCGCAGGTATGAAAATGACGAAGTCTTTCCCGCGTCTAATCAGAGCTAGTTACCCCAACCGTCGCCGGTGGAAAAAGTGACATATCCTTATATCCTAGATATACGGAAAACGAAAACGGTTGAAAAATCGAAAAAAAAGGGTGAAAAGAGGGAAGAAGAGAGAGAAAAGAGGGATGGAAAGAGAGAAAAGGGGAAGAAAAGAGAAAAAATAGGGATGAAAGAAAGGATACGGAAAGAAAAAAGGGTAGAAAAGAGGGAAAGAGGAAGAAAAGAGAGAAAAAGGGAAAAGAGAAGGGCAAGGAAAAGAGGGAAGTACTATTATTGGGCACGAGGGTGTTTGAGGGTGTTTAAGAGAGGTCTAGAAAGGTAGAGAGGGGTTTACGAAATATCATGAAGCTGTTTGTGTTGGAAATTGAAAACACTAAACACCGGTTTTTTGGAAACTTTTCTTTTATTAAAAAATTTGCTTGGGCGTCGCGCAAATGCAAAATAGTTCTAAATCCATAAACAACTGTTAAATCCCAAACTTTTCTTGCGCTTCGCGCAAATGTAAAGCATTTCTAAATCCATAAACAACTGCTAGATACCAAAATATTCTAGCGCTTTGCGCAAATGCAAAGCATTTCTAAATCAATAAACAACTGTTAGATCCCAAAATTTTCTTGCTCTTCGCACAAGCAATTGTATTTGCCCTTGGTATTTTTTTAATTGTTTTTTAATTTCTACTTGTTAATGTCAAGTTGCATTTTTTTGTTTCAAAGTTAAAACAAGTAAAAAGCCGTGAATTGGGCCGAGGACCCATTTCAAGACTTAGGGAGGGGCCCTAAATTTTGTTAAAAGAGGGGTCTAGAACCGATGCCGCTTGCCCATGTATGATTATTGTAGTCATTACTGCAGTGTAA
Source organism: Tomocerus minor (assembly GCA_009936455.2). Lineage (NCBI taxonomy): Eukaryota > Metazoa > Arthropoda > Collembola > Entomobryomorpha > Tomoceridae > Tomocerus > Tomocerus minor. Next base: position 9,492 of record JAAAYG020058622.1, read on the forward strand.
CAGTTTTTATTGGGATACCATTTAAACTTAAAAAAAATATTTGAAATTATCAAATAGATATTTGTGTACGCCCAGCGTAACGTAACATAAGGCACTCCCCGAAGGGGCGTGACTTACTTTACGTTTGGGAAGCCCTTTTTCAAAACCGGGAAGGATTTTGGTAAAATTTTGGATATAGGGACATTTTTTAATAATTCGAATATTTCGTTTATTTCAATATTGTTTCGATTAGTCATGTTTTTGAACTAGCTGAAGAGCGCTAATTTTAGTCTCATGCAAAACTAGAGCTTCGTGTTTATAAAACAAGGGCCAACCAGTCAATCGTGATATAACTGGATTTAAAATATAATTGATTATTACCAAATGTTATTTCTCTAATCTAATGATTATTATGCTTAATACTTTTAATTGTATGTACCTGATGAGCACTAAGCAGAGAGAATTGAAATATGCGTCACTATTTTCATTCAAACAATTAGTCTCACTTTGCTTCAAAAAAACTTTTCATTTTAAAGTCAACTAATCCAGTACATCACATCCAAGCCCCTGGTAAGCCTACTCCTTACCTACTCACGCTTTGAGATACTGTGTTATACCGCCAAAGCAGGCTCATCGAATAGACCCGACACCCGACGCGAAGAGACCCGACGCCCGACGTGTCGAAAACCACGAATTTATACACCTACCCGTTACTA
>JAAAYG020058633.1:0-10184 GCA_009936455.2 Tomocerus minor
ACACGATCGATTTAGGTTGTAGTTCCAAATTAGGTTGTTCAAAATAGAGTCAAGAGTTGCAAATCAAAATTGGATTCGATTTGTCGAAATCTGTTCGATTTGCCAAATAGACAGCCATCGTATTGGAAACTGGATTCAAATCGAATAGATTTCAATGTTGACCATTGCAGCATAGTTTTCATGGTTACTAAGGTAACTAAATTATTTTCTCGCCCAGAATTCAAGAGCCAACTGGCTAATAGATTTTTAAGTATAGTTACAATAACCAATTTCGACAAATGGGAATCGAGACGCAATTGAAACTGAAACTAGTTCAAATTACAAGTATAGTTACGAAGCGTCCAAGTTTGATTGACACAGGAACCGCAACGAAATTTGACGTTTCAAATTTGTAACGCTAGTTGTTTGGTCCAATTTCATTAAAACTGTAATCGAATTTGAAATTACCATCGAATGATCCAATTTTGAACTTTAGTTCCAGGGCATGAAAAAGGCTGCCTTTTTGGGAGGAAAAAGGCTGCCTTTTTGGGAGGAAAAAGGCAAAACGGCGCCTTTTTGACTTTTTGTCCTTTTGCAGTGACTAAAGCCATCTGTAATGTTCAAGGAACTAAAGATCCAATTGTAACTTCAATTGAATTTCGGTTTCAGGCAATAACATATTGATAATTATTGTTTCTACTTCATGTCCGTACATTTTTCATTCAATTTAGAATGTAACTTACTAGAAAAGCCTATATTATTGGGTGTTTGCATTGTCCAATTTTAAAGCAAAAGGGCAAAAAGTCAAAAGGCTGCCCTTTTCATGCCCTGTTTAGTTCTACCTTAGGTCGAGAGATAGGGAAACTTTTTCTAAGTTGACCGATACTGAAAAGTTTCTAAGTCGAGAGGTACTGAAAATGTTTCGAAGTCGAGAGATAATGAAAATTTTCTAAGTCGAGAGGTACTGAAAATGTTTCGAAGTCGAGAGATGAAGAAATTTTTCTAAGTCGAGAGATAAAGAAATTTTTCTAAGTCGAGATATAATGAAAATTTTCAATGTCGAGAGATGAGGAAATTTTTCTAAGTCGAGAGATGAGGATGTGTTTCTAAGTTGACCGATGCTGAAAAGTTTTTATTTCGAGAAATAAGAAGTCGAGAGTCGAGAGAAATGGAAAATATTTCTAAGTCCAGAGATATGGAAGCTTGCAAAATCCATATACTGAACACCCATGGCTTTTCTTATCTCCTGGGGTCAGCAATGTTAACTATGCAATCAATATGTCAATTTATAACTAGATTGAAAATAATTTAACGCCATAGTGCCAACAAAGAATTAAAATTACAATAAACTAACGGCAAGCCGTAACAGAAAGCTCGCCTTAGGAAAGCTACCCTGTACACAATTTTGAGGGAAAATGTACACAAACAAAACCCCTGCCACATTTGCCAACTTAAATAGAAAATCAACTCTGTAGAATGGTGACTGAATAGTATAGAAGCATTTTTTCCTATTTTTGCACTGCATTTTAACATTTGCTGGAAGCAGTAATCATTTTATGCCACCAAAACTAGTAGACACAGTGTTTTTCATTTTATACTGTCGGAAACGCTTAGAGGCTAAAATCAGTCTTCCAAATAATTGAGCTAGTTGCAGTGGCGGATCTAGGTACCTGCAAAACCTGCGGCACAGGGGGCCCCGCGCTTGAAGTAGCCGAAAAGTTATTCAGTGTTGCTCATAGAATTTTCTATTGTGGGCATTTATAATTCGCAAAAAATGTTTTAGAAAATGCGTCTAGTATGTCATTCTCTCACTTCATTCATTAAGTACGGCAATAGTTTGGTCAACCTTCGTTGTTGCATTCGAGAGTTATCGTGCTAACAGACAAACGGAGTGACGGACGGACGAACAGAATGTGTGATTCTATACGCTCTCCGAAGGCGAGCTAAAACGAAATCCTTTTAAATGTTTCAAATATACGATTTTTATATATTAGCTTTATCTGGTACTTTAGAAAACACTGGATTTGTTTCAAGAGTTTAAAAAAATATCTCTTCCCATTCGCATAACTTTATTTTTCTGTACCAGTCGCTCCTAAATCTTGATCGGGATCTTCATGGAGAGGCGGATCTACCCAGAGTATAAAGTCGGCACGCCGTAAAATAATTTTTGTTGCTGCAATCCGTAAATGCCGTAAATATATGATGTATGTATGTATAATTTACATATATACATATATTTACGGCTTTTACGGCAGTTACGGCATGCCGCAAATTAAAAATCGTGCGGCATTTACGGCAATAAACGGCAGGCGGCATATACGGCACACTCGATACTCTGGATCTACCTACCCGCGGGGCCCCCTGCAAGACTGCTGGTGCGAGGCCCACTAGCATATATTATTTGTTAAATTCATTACACTGTCAAACAAGGCCGGATGCAGAAAAAAATTTCGGGGGTGCTAAAAGCCAAATATATTTTATTGCAGTATTTATGACTTCTATATTTCGGGAAAAAAATTTACGACTATGGCCAAAAATTAATGAAAAATACTTTTTTGCGTGAAGCGCCGAAAATTTTGAGCATTTTTCCAAAAATATTATCTTTTTCTCGGCATTTCGGGGGGAGCTTGAGACCCCCTCTGGATCCGGCCTTGTTATCAAATTATCATACAAATAGTTGAAGTAATCATTATTCACAATCAGTGTTTATCATTTATATTGCTGTCTATTTTATTCAATGTAAAGCCAGAGACAATTTAAACAACTTTAGATTGAAATATTATATCTACAAATTATTCTCGCGTAGCGTAGTGCGAAAAAGTTGGTATTCTTTGCCCATAATGAGTTAAATATATATAGCCAATATTGCTCAAAATCGATAATCGAAAAATAATTTTTTAGGTATTTCACGAAAAAATTCTCTTTTTTCTAACTTTTTGGGTGCCGTGACGGAAATTTTACAGCGATTTTTGAGCAATATTATGCTATATTTCGCTCATTTTTGGTGAAAAATGCCAAATTTTATAGCGCCACGTGCGAATATGAAGATATAATATTTCGGTATTAAACTGTAGCCCCCTCCGAACTTGGGTTATATACCTACATCTTTTTCCGTGCCTCTCTTTCACTGAATGCAGTAAATTAATTCGTTGAAATCGTTTTTGAACAGCTCTAATTTAGAAAAGATTCTCTCGGCTGTGGAAACTTTTACCGACGATGAGTAATAATGAGTATATGAATGCAATTTGTAAAATTGCTGCACTCCAAGGTTAGAGTAATACTGTTGACAGTACTAGTAGTACTATTATGTCTAAAACGATGAAAAAATACTTACCATGATACCATGATATGAGTGATAATGAATGAAGTGAATGACATGTTAGACGCATATTCTAAAACATTTTTGCGAATTATAAATGCCCACAATGTAAAATTCTGTGAGCAATGCTGAATAATTTTTCGGCTACTTCAAGCGCGGGGCCTTCTGCGCCGCAGGTTTCGCAGGTGCCTAGATCCGCCACTGTCTTATGTTATTGAACATTTTATATCATTTTTACTCATTCATGGGTATTTTATTGAGGTGCAATTCTTCCAGCTGCTTCTTTCTTAACTTTAACGGATAGCATTTGCGATTTCCCTAAAACGATAGGGTATTTGCAAGTAAATTGACAAATTTCAGTTGCTAATCTTCAGGGATGTTATATAGGTTTGTTTGTTTTTCACACTTTTATGATTTTGAGCTCATCAAATTCGGCCTACCTGTGTAAAACAAACATGTGTAGTTCTCATAAAAATGCTAACTCAAACTCGAGCTAAGTATTTGCTGCCAGGGATAAATTTTTTTATTCATAAGATTTTAAGTACCTATTTGCTTTACTATTTTCTTTTACTAAAAGCAAACGCATTTGCTTTTACTTTTACATAAATAGCATTTACTTATTATTATTCATACTTATAATCATGCTTCTCATTATATTATTTTCTATTATTCGCTATGTAAAGGTTTTTTTAGAAAGCCCTGCCCCCCACTGTCTTTCACTTGTCTTTCAATTCAAATAAAGGTTGGCAGCCAGAATATTTCACCTATTTTATCCATCCCTCTGTCACAATGAAATGAAATTTTCAAGTCTTTAATGATTATCAGATAGGTTAAATATTGTAACAAAACATTATTAACGAAACAATTACCAGGAAAATTTGAATAATATATGAATATTATCGACAGCGTTATTAAGCAATATATCAAAAAATACATTAGGTAAATACTTAAGGAGGGGTTGACGAGTTATCATGAGCCCTAGAGAATTGTTTCGATATTTTTTACAACTTTGTAGGTTTCTCACTGTCGTAATCTGGGCTGGAAAATTTTGCATTTAAAACAGTAAAACGACTCGGAAAACAATATGAAAATCCACTCCTCATTACCCCTTAGGTAAGGTATTACCAGAGTTTAATAGGCAAATATTTTAAAAACTATTGGGCGCAAAGAAACGGGACCTTCACCAGTGAATTCAGCGATGTCTTTTACATACATCCTGGGTGAAATAATGGTACCTTGTCATAGGAAGCAACCCCAAATTTTAAGCGTGCGCGGGGTTGTAAGACAAATATTTAGTTCAAGCTTTCTATGACAAGATACCATTATTTCACCCAGTATGTATATGTAAAAGACAAACACCTCTCTCATATACAATTCTTGTGAAAATTTTTTTAAATTCTTGTCGCAAGGTATACTGTCTCACAGAATCCTGTCAAGTAGTCCTTAACAGGGTGCATATCTGCATACGGCGTAAAGATTAAAATTCAGGTGGTGTAAGCATTTTGCAAATATTGACATAAATTCATAAACTATTGTAGTGTAGTCACTGTGAAGTGCATATTATTATATAAAGTATAATATACAATGCCGCACCATAGTAACATACCCAGTAACATTTCGAGACTCGGGAGATCCGCTTTTCTTCTTGAATATTAATATTTTGTTTATAATAATAAAAATATTTTCTTGTACGCTGATTTTGAATATTTGATTATATGCGCGCTAGAATTTTGAAACAAGGTAATTAAAAGTTGAAAAAAGTCGGCAAATCAAGCCGCCATGAGAACTAAACATCACATAAACTTTGCGATTCCATTTTTATGCTGTATTTATTTGGACCAAAAATTTATTCTGGACTAAAACTAAACCATTACAAAACAAGTAAAAATAAGTAGTCAAACAAAAAAGTGTTTCAACTTGCTGAGACTCGATCTCCGAACTTGCTTGCAGTAGTCATACTGTCACACACAAGGTTGGACTACACCACTAAGGCTCAGGTGAACAGCTGACAAAATTATGCAGTATATATCTTTCAGATTGTATTACAATGTTACAAAAAAAATTGTGATCATTCCCAGATGTTTTCAATTGGGAAAAATATAAATTAGTTGTTATCATAATAGATCCTACTAGTGATTTAAAAAAAGTTTTAGTGATCAATATCTTCTGTTTATAAAGATCCACATATATCACATTTTGCTGACAGACAGACATATTGTTCATTGGCGTAAAGTGCTATTCCAGTACTTAACAAATTAACATCGAAATTCAATTGTTTTTTAACTTTCACAAAGTATAAATTACACTGAGACTATTTTATGCTTTTTAAATATTGGGATTAAAATATTTTTTTTTGCAATCTATAAAATGTTAATGAAAATGTTTATCACGTTTCTATTTTCTTCATCAATCACTGCAAGCGTCAGACATATTCATACTGAGAACATTGAATTTGTAGAGATACAAGACGTCAACTCGGTACTAGACGCATTTTCTGATTGTGCAATTTATTTTATATACAGGGAAATTGTGCCTTATTTGGAAACAGTAATTGAAATCCCAATTGTTGCTATCAATCATAAAAAAGTAGGAAGACTTTCGCATGGAAGGAAGCGAGTGATGAAATCTGTCGTAATTAGGTTTCTGTTTGGAACCGAGCAATATAATTATAATGGTCAAATCTTAGACCTTGTGGGCAATACATTAGGTGGAAAAATCTTTTATATTGATATCCTTCAAAATGACAACCACGCGGCTCAGGAGATATCCCAACCAAGCTTACGTCTATCAATTGGGTCAATATTACATGAAAGTGCCCTAAGTAAATATTCTACCCTTAGAGTCCAAAAGTTAAAATCTGTGCAGATAATTTGTAGCAGCTGCACTTGTTTTTTACCAGGAAAGCCCCCAGTGACATATAATATCACTTCAAAAGAAATTTCATACGATCGCAATTATCTCGGATATTTTGATTTTGGAAGAAGAAATCCGTATGTAAAGATTTGTAAGAGAAAACCGGGAAGTTCATCTTCTGTGGTGTCCTGGTATAATTTTTCCCATGATTATTTTCCATTGTCTCCCTTTGGTAAGACTTCCTTAGATATTGATAATGTAATTCGTTTGTTTCAACTTTGGTACTTGTACGACATAAATATGACTACACTTGATACGTACAATATAGGGCCAGGTTTTCGGTCTCCGTTCAACCCAAAAAAATTAAGATTCGTCACATGTGCAGGAGTACAAAGAGGATTTTCTTGGCGACTTTACATAGCACCGTTTGACGCTTATGTTTGGATTTCTTTGCTGAGTGTGACTGTTGTACTGGCCCTGATTGTTACCTTGCCCTATAAATCAGATCGAGAATTTCTGTCAATTTTCATTCTTAATGCATGTCATTATCTTGCAACACTCATAGAACAACAGCTACATACAAAAGGAATTCAAAGAAAAACATTTCTACTTATAATATTCGGTATTCATTTGCTTGTTGGTGTTGTTTTAAAGCATGCATACAGAGGAAAAATGTTGTCGGAATTACTTTCTCCCAAAAAGCCTGCATCCAAATATAAATATTTCAAAAACCTTGAAAGTTTTGTTATAGTCGGACCGGGGACTGAAGCTTTCATTAAACAATATCGATTTGAAATGATTTACAAATTTAAAGAGCGTAAGGATGAATTGCGTATGAGGAAAATGATGACGGAATCAATATGTGATAACAATAACCGGCCAGGAAATTATAAAACGAATTCATGTGGCTCACTAGCAGTTTGCAGACAAACTCTGTCAGAATATCACAATGAGTCAGATCATGTTTTTAGGAAATTTCACATTAGCGAAGATGAGAGAACGATGTGGAATTGGATAGAATATGAATTAAAAGCAAATATGAATGGAACAAAATTGGCTTCCTTTTATAATCGACCAGAAACTGGATTTCCATTGAACATTTTGCATGCATACCAAAATGAAAAATGTGACGCTGTTGTCGACAGTCCAAAATATTTCTCAAGAATCCATAATTTATTAGACAGATGTGATAACGTTGCTTACATTGATTATAAACATTATCTAGACCTTTACAGCCAATATGTTTTTGACAATAGAAAATATGTCCACGGTAAATTGGACTGGGGCATGCTTTCTCCTTTGCAATCCCCCACATGGACAAACGATATGGTAAAATATCCATTCCTAATGCGTTCCCTCGACCAATCAGGAATTCTTTCTTTTTATGACAAATGGATCGATATTTCACTAGATACCAACTACAGAGCAACTTTAAAATCTTTTAATGAAGCTAGCGGACAGGAAAATAGTATTGGGCTTCAAGAATCAAACTTATTATCAGCCTTTTACATTTTCTTGGACCTTTTAGCTTTAGCCGCAGTTTCTTTTGTCATTGAATGGGTTCACTGTAAATTGCAGTCTTGTACTTGCAGATATTAAATAATAAATGACCTCTTGCCAATAGTGAAGTAAAACCTTTTGCAGTATTCACCATTACAGATATAATACGAAAACATACAAAAATTTGTATGTTTTCCGAATTGTTTCGTATTAATTTCAGTTGTGTACCTTTAGATATTGAATAATAAATGAACTTTTACTAATAGTAAAGTGAATGCTTCGGACCGGTTGCAAAAAAGTTCATATTAATTCCCCCCAAAATGTCATTTTCAATAATAAGATGACGTGTATTTTTTATGTCTCTAACTAATAACTTCTTCCTTGGATGATATATATAAAGAGACTTTTGCGCATCAATGCCGTTATGTATAGATTAACTTGTAATCATTTTGCTGTATTCCCTCTTCTTAAAAAGTTTTGGCGAACCGAGCCGAACCGAACCATTGGCTCCAAAAAGCTGTCGCGAACCGAGCCGAACCGAACCAGAGATGTTTCTGAATTCCAATCGAACCGAACCGAACCGAAACATGGTTCAGTTTGGTTCGCGCATTTGCCGAACCGGCTGTAGTTCGCGAACCACTTTTTAAGAAGTGTGGCTGTATTTACAATTTACATTTGGATATATAATGACAAAATATGCAAAAAAATGTAGCGCACCTGTTCTATTATCTTTAAGCCAATTTCAATACTTAACAGTAAAGCATCGAGTGAAGCTTTTCAACCGTGCTCCTTCATCCAACAATGTTTGGATTAAGTAGCAGGGTCGCAGGGTATATACTTATTTCGTCAGCTATTTTATTAATTTTTCTCGAACCTACTTATATAACGATAATGAAAAGATCTACTGACTATTGTATGAGTTTTAAGTACCTATATCGGTTCGTCCTCCCTATGTTATGCTAGTATATGAAAGTAACATTTGTACTCTTATTTGAACCTGTATTTGTATGGGCTAATGAAAGATGTGTTAGTAATACCTTTTTATATGGAAAAGAAGGTCAGTCGAAAATTCTAATTCAGTATGAGGTTGTAAGTACTCTATGTGAATTAATACAATGGAGTTGAAAACCATTTAGTAACACTGAAACAGAAATACATAGAAGAGCCTCTGTCATGTGAAATTGTATACTCTGTTTATATGAATTGTACTGAAGGACTAATTTCTATGGTATACATATAGATTTGCTTTATATTTACTATGAATAATTCCATTATAAATCGGAATATCCATGACCGCCTTTGTTTTTAGATGTGCTTCAAAAACTGCAAGTATATATATATTTATCATATAAACACATTTTACACGTGATAGGACCAAAAATTAAAGATGGGGGCGGGGCATGGGGGGATGCCGAAGTAGCATGGCGGACAACGAGGAACCGCCTACAGTTTTTAAACGGAAGGTCAAGGACAAAAACGATTTTCAGATTCGGAATCTACGCATAAAAATCCTTATACGCAATTGCTTTTACATCAAAATTCGAAATTTTGGTTGGTTTTAATGGATGTCGAAATAATGTGAAATCGCATTATTTCGGTAATTTTTGACGGGCTAAGAAGGGATTTTAAAATTTCGAATTTTGGTGTAAAATCAATTGCGTATAAGGATTTTTATGTTCGACGGTTCCTCGTTGTCCGCAATGCCACTTTGGCCCCCCATGCCTCGCCCCAATATTTTATTTTTGGTCCTATCATGTGTAAAATGTGTTTATTCTTATGATAAAGATCTATATACTTGCAGTTTTTGAAGCACATCTAAAAACAAAGGCGGTCATGGATATTCCGATTTAAAATGGAATTATCCCTATATAACTTTACCTACCACTGATTAAAAATTGTTCGGTTAACAATTAAATAAAAAATTTGAACCTTATTATTGTGAAATTATAAATAAATTGTAATTTCAAATAAATGAATTTGTGTTGAATCAAAAATTACTTAGAAAGGATTAATATTTTAAATGATCTATGGTGAAATGTATGCAAAATTGGGGTTTATGGACCAATAGGTATTGGGAGATAATAATAAATATTCAATATATATTAGTTACAGTGTCCTGATTCCGCAGTTTGAGAAAACGTAGAGTTGCAAAAAATAGTAGAGAAAAAACTCGAGGGCACCATAAGCTGATGGTCACAACTATCTTCTTCTAAATGGGCCGGATAATTCAAAATACATTTTTGCTATGCATTATCCCTACTCCACAAAACCCCAATTTTTTCTAATATGGTGTTATAATTTTAGAAATGCTGGCCATATGGTGCCCTCGAAAAATGTAGGGCAATTTCAAAAATGTGCATCTCTAAGCCGTGTTGCTTGAATCCGGGTTTTGCAAAGTTACCACCCCTCCTTAGTCCTTAAGTATATATCTGCTGCCAGGTTAAATTTTTATTGTCATGAGCAGGGGTCGGATATTTATTTATTTATTTTCGCAAAATATTTAATTAAAAATTTACTAAAAATGGCCAAAATA
>JAAAYG020058644.1:0-10184 GCA_009936455.2 Tomocerus minor
GAAATTTTAATTTGCAAACATCCGGACGGGCTAACCTTCCTAGCGAGAATCCATGGCAACGGCGTTCACCAACTTTGGTCCTAGGGATATATATATTTTTTTAAACGATATGTCGTATATTTATCCCTGTCACGTGGGCATCATATATATATACATCCCTCAGGGATATATACATATATATTATACTAAAGCTGTACTGATGAGTTCAGATTACTTACTGTGATACTGTGAACTCATACTGAAAATTAAATTACTAGGTTCACAAAGAGACTGTGGACAAGATTCCCAATGCACTGCCTCATAGAAATAACATTGAGATTGAAATATACGGAATGGAAGGGATTCCGGATGCTGATATTAAGGAACATGAAGAGCAACGAAAGTCTGGCAGTGGCCCAAAAAATGGTCAAGAGGATTCTTCGGATGAAGAACCAACTCCTACAAAAAAATCGAAACCAGAAATACCACCGTCGCCTTTAATATGTGTAGCACCTTCTCCACAATTTCGACCGACAATGTCTATGGCTCCCGGACAATTTAATCCCAATCATATGCCCACCGTAATTTTTCACTTTTGAATACTTTTTATGAACCAGTAGTAGCTTGTGACCGCCTAGGTTATCCTGGCTAGAATTTAATTTCAAATTTTAGCGTTATATATTTTATTCAGCAACAACAAATGACGCATATGCGTATGCAGATGCCCGGAATGTTGCCTGGAATGAATCCGATGCAAATGCAAAATATTCCTGGAATGATGATACCACAACAAATGTTCCCCGGGAATCCATATATGAGACACATGAATCCAATGGCAACCCTTCCACTAGCATCTCATCCTATGAACCCGGTACAGATGAGAATGGGCATGGGGGTCAACATGGGTGGGTTTCCTGGAATGATGATTCCTGCTGGACAGTCTCCTGGAGGATTGCATCCTAATATGCAACTTCAGTCTGCAATGCAACAAGTTCATCAGCATCAACAAGCCCAGCAACACCAAGCCCAGCAACATCAAGCTCAGCAACAACAACAACAGCAGAGACCATTGTTTCCCGCTGCTGCAGCGGCGGCTGCCGCCGCTGCAGTAGCGGCTACAAAAGCGGCCACTTCTAATGTTAATACCATGGTAGGTTGACGGGTCATACCCAAACAGCCGACGGCCGGTTGTACCATTGAAAAGAAGCCAAATGACCGACGATGACAAATTCACTTAAAATTTTAGGAATAATTTCAGTGTGCTGTACCAATGGTGCCCGACTGCGTGTTAAATCAATTCAGGCAGAAAAAAATTGAACATTGTATTTTTTTTTAATCTGGAGAATAGTTGTTGCTTACTAATTTTTCATATTTCCTCAAATAATTTAAAATTTTTACAGGACAAGTTAATTTCAACGGGTTAACTTTTTTTGATTGGCTATACTTAGCCAGTTTGTGTAAAAACTAACTTTTAGCAAAAGCTCAACTCCTTTTCAAAAGTTCAGCCGACGTCGGCCGTCGACGTTTGGTATGAGCCTTACTATCAGATTCTTTTTATATGTGGTTTCGCCTCTGAACCTGCAATTTGCTGTATTTTACGCCTAGATTGGCTGATAATAGGATTCAGTATATTGTATTCTGATACGAAACATTTAATCTGGAGCCGTCATTTTCTGTTCAATGCCCAATTGGACAGTGTCTTACTATTTGTACTATTGCCCAAGATATACGTAGCAAAATACTTATTGTTATAAGTATTTTGAATAAAATACATTCCACTGAAAATCATATAAAAATTTGTCACAGTAATTACTAATCAGAGTGCTGTATTTCAAATAAATTGACCAATCCAAACGAGATGAAAATGCAGGTTCAGAGAAAAAACCGCATATAAAAAGGAATCTAACAGTAGGTTTAAAATAGTTATTTTATTAGTAAAGCTAAAAGCAATGCGCTTCCTCGATCCCCATGGCTACTCTGCCCTCCTTTCGGTGGTCTCCTCCCCACACAGTACCAGATGAATACAATAGAACTTATTGCTCCCTTTCTGCAGCCAGTTTGAACGTATTATCCAGGGGTGCATTCAATACAAAAAAGTGACAAACTATTTACTTTTCATAATTAGAAAGTACTTTTCTGATACGTTCCACCAATTTTCATATTCAACTGTGCACTATTCAGAATTTACTAGCATGGTTACAAAGTGTTGCCAGTCAGTTCCCATAGACAACGAGCTAAAATCTCCTCTTGCTCAGTTCCAGTAGATAATTTCTATGGATACTCGGGCTTGGAAGTTTGAATATTAATGATCTCCGTACTAAAATACATTGCTGAAGAACATCTGAGGGTTATGCGAGTTTTTCTGCCTAGTAAGGACTTTCTATGATTCACTTTGTTACTGGTGCAACAGAAGCGATCAAAATAGTACTTTTCATTTGCAACTTTTCACCCTTCGCTTTTTACTTTTTTCATTGTATGGTGAAACGTCTACTTTGCAACTATTCCACTATTTTTGCATAGTGAAAAGTAAATAGTTGATGGTGGAACGAAGCCCTGGACTTTTACCCCATATTAATTTTATGAGTAACCTTACATGGCATATATTATTCGAAAGGTAAAATTATCCTAAACATAATGGTCAGAAAACATGTTTTTCATAACATAACATAAAGGTTTTCTGGACCCATACAATGTGTGTATATTTTACGTAACTACATACAGAAACTGCACTGAATGTATGCTCCTCGTCATCATAAATGCAGACCCGAGGCGCAATTGACTGTTTCTCATTCCCTGTAAGTTTTTCAGCTGAGTCTTCAATCAATTTATTGACTACTTCTGTAATGTAATCCTCAAGATATTCAGCAGGGTATCGGATAGTATGAAACGTCCATCAGGATTTCATGAATAAAAGCAAACCCCGTTTTTCTTTCCCGCAGGCTAGGCAAATAAGTATGTGTGCAGCTATCGGATGTCTTATGATTTTGTGTTCGGCTCTGAATGTGTTCAAAATTTTATGCTCTAAAATTTTGTTTGTTGCTTTTTATCTCCTGCGTTTCGTTTTCATTATAACTGCTAAAATATTGAAGATTATCTTAGTTTAAGGTCACGCTTTCTTAAAAAGTACTTAAAAGGAAAACCAAACGCAGTATCAAAAAAACAACAGACAAAATTTAGAGAATAAAATTTTGACCACATTTTTCCTTTGAACAATTTGAAGTATTTTGGAAATTATGAAGTAAGTTTTCAGACAGCGTGATTCGCTATTTATTCAAACAGAGTAACGAACTAGAAGAGGTACGAAAGGCAACTGTATTTACATAAGGTAAAGGGTCCAGAATTTAAAGGACCCTCAGAGTCAGGTTTGAGTAACACGGAGTAAACTTAAGTATCACATAATACATTACAGGTATTACAAAAGGGTCTTAAATTTGATTCAAAGTTCCATAGTGATTCATACAATTCTTAAAAGTCTGTGCTGACGCATTTAGAGTTAACCGAGTCACGTACGCACATTTTTCTTAGTACGTTTACAATGTATCAATACATTAATATTTAACTTTAGAATTTACGAGTGCGTCAATTTTCCCAGGATGTCAATGAGGGCTAGACCCTCACAGCAAATCTAGCAGAATTTGCCTGAAGATGAATGTGAGAAGATAGGGCCAACACACCAACATCCCCTGCCTCCTCACATTCAAATCCAGCAGTAGCATCAATCGCGCAGCGTTTAGTTATTCTATGGGTAGCATAGCGGTAGTAGCGCAGCGGCGACATACCGATCCCACGAGATCCTGTGAAATGTTAATAGTAATAGTACAATTAATTATTACAGTCACTACATTGCATTGTCGTCACAATATCAGATTCAATAAATATATGTTGTGCAGTATGCACTTAACCAAAACAAACTCAGATCGCACTTGTGAATTCATTGTTTTATCATTTACTCGTCACTCTGATTCTAGTTGTATGAAAATATTTATGAAAGAATAACACTGATAAAGAATATTTTATCCCGATAACAAAGAAATATTTATTTTACATAAAATCCAAGCACCAAAAATCAAAATAAATGAAATCAAAGGAAAATTCAGGAGCAGAGCAAAAGATTGAACTTTAAGGGACGAACTCAGAAATACGAATGTTCTAAGTAAGTAGTTTTCCCAGTAAAGGGTCTCGCAACTTCCTGCTCCACATTTCAACTAACGGTTACTACAAAATGGAGTTTTTGTTTGTTAAGACAGTTCAAATGTAAAATGCCAACGAAAACATTATTTGGAGCAGTGAAGGGACGCAAGTCCTTCAAGTCCATTGTTCTTCTCCTTCTTTTATGGCTTATAATATAATACTTATATAGTTATCTCATTCTTATATAATTATAATGGCTCTGTTAACTCGGAATAACATTCTACAAAATTGCCGTTTGCACGCAGTTTCGAAAATCTTTTGAAAAACATACTTTGTCTTATGCACTATCCACATTGCAAAGACTATCAGCGTAGTCAAGTCATAGTGCAGTAATGGCCTGAAGAGAGTGGGACTAGCCAAGAATTTCATGAAAAGATCAGCCCAGGCTGATATTGTGTAAAAAGGTTTCAGATACGAAATTGAATCAGTGTCTGGCGATTATTGATTAATTTTGTTCAGCGCTGCTATGCTGACGAAAAATAAATCGGTTATAAAGTACATCAAAGCATATCAACAATCATATTGATTCCCGGAAGATTAAAGTACGCGCTAAGATGTTAATAATGTTTATAGTGTAATTGAAGATTATTATTTTAATCACATCCAATCCACCAGATTTGATGTCATTAAGAAAATTCACAAAGCCGTTGACTTCTACCCTTACTATTCCTCGATGACTCCTCAGCAATGGATTTCCAGTTGTAATAATTCTGTACTCATTCTCAGAAGTTCTACTCTACAACGACGACTTAATGACTCTCACTGGAATCCACAGAGCGGAGGAGTTCAACCAACCAAAAAATTGCATCATGGAACACATGAACACCCTTTCTTAGACTTCCCAGTATACACTGATATAGAACCCCACTAAATCCTATGCTCACGTCCTTCCTTAGTCAACAATTCTCGACTTTGATTCATTCGGGACTTTTCCATGCAGGGTTAGAACATTTCAAAGCTTGGAATTTCACGAAATGTAAAACGTGCTGGAGAAGAAATCCTCCGCGACCATTAACATTTGACAATTCCAATATTGGCACGATATTTTTTATTTGCTCAGCCTTTGTCCCCGCTTTCGTGCTGCTGATCTTTTTGGAAATTATTTATTAAGAAAATTTTGGGCTTTGATTTACTATTTTTTGGTTTTTGTAAAAGCTGTCTGTATAAGAATCAAAAATTGTAAATTACTGAGATAATTTTTTTCCAAACGTTAATCCTGCAATTATTTTGTTTCCTAATAAATGCAATTTTGGTATTATGGTTTTAATAAATTGTTTCAATAATATCTCCATTGCTCTTCTTTCGACAATACATTTTATCATTTTTGACTTATTAGAAAAAAAGGTTTTCAAGGGTTCGTATCTTTTTTTTGGGAAGCGAACATATTTAAGAATAAAGTTTTTTTGGTCGTCCCTTCTGGTCTGATTACATCTGTCTAACAATTTGTATGTAGCTTCTGACATGGCATTCTTCATACAGGTGCAAGTGGCGTTGACTGTCAATCCCTTCTTCTATGAATGCCATACATGGCCTAGTGTTGTGCACCATAATGTTATCGTGACCAGTGTAGCAGTGTGTATGATGAACAACAACGTGCACCGAAAGAGTTGTTGGTAATTAGCGCTATTAGAAACCATTGTGGCTTTTGGCGTGATTGTATGTATTCGGAAATATGCATTTCAATATTTCTTCTATAAGTAGATTTCGAAATTTAAAAGTAGTTGCTATAGCCTCTATTGATATTACTTTCAGCTTTGCTCATTTTCTGATAATGACGTAATCAGGATTTTGGAATTTTACCAGTAAAAATTGACTTTCTGTAACGGCAGCTAAGGGAAATAGAATGCGAATGGTACATGAATGAACGATGTGCGCAGTGCTTTCTTTCATGCAGTTTTGCATGTTGAGAGAAGAAAATTGATTTGTGAAACAAAAGTATTAAGTAATAAGTTAATTGACATTGAAGTTCTAAATTATGGTTTCAAAAAAGTATTGTAAAAACTATTCTTCACACAGATTATTTTAAATTAGATGTCAGGTGGATATATCATATTATATCTATCTTTGGTTCTACCAAGATTTATCTACTAAGATCTACCAAGATTTTCCTATTCATTATTTTTTAAATTCTGTGTTGACTTACTATTATTTTTCTGGAATTGCTGGATTGACTCAATAAAATTATGAAATGCAACTTAAAAAGTAAATGAAAATAATTTTAATTCGTTTATTTTAATACCGGTTCAGAAATAACTAACGGATTTTAAAATGAATGACATGAATGATGAAGTACCTACATCATTTATTTAAATCACCAATCCATATCAGTAATTTTTAGCAGTGTTTATTAAATTAACGTCTAACCAGGGAGGGAAATATTAGTCCTCATTTCTTCTGCAATTTTCAATTTCTTTTGTATATCAATGGCAGTTTTGGATTTGTTTGAATGACATGTGCCGATAAAATATTGGAAAAATTTGCTGGCCTCGGTGAGAAGCTCTATAGCTCGTTCCAAGGTCTTTAAAATGTGTGTCGTTGATAATTTTGTTTCAAGTTGATCTTTTTTCGTTGTCACATTGTCCAGAAGAACTTTCGCTAAGCTATATTGAAAGATGGCTGCAATTAAAAAAAATATCGTTAAACATCTGTACATACATACCCAGAGCACAAAATTATTTCTATAATATTATAAATTACAAAAACAAGGATTCCACTTACCATTTTGGTCTGAAATTCCTGGAGCAATTATTGAGGTGATAGAAATTAAACGTTCCATCGCCGTCACATACTGAGAATATTGTTCAGAATCCACGGAATCAATTTTGTCTTCAAGAAAGTTGGTTATCCGTAGAAACCCTTGAACTAAAATCCAATGGTTTGGATGGAAAAGTGTTGCCGCCAATTTTTCAATTTTATCGCTCAGGGCTTTTGTTCCAACTTCGTTTAGATCCATATTTAGAACCTCGGAGGAGATTTGACTTATAAGAGTCATTTTGTCTCTCCAATCCCCAATTTCGCCACAAGAATTGCATTTCCAATCTGCGACTTTCACTAGCGAATCTGTTGACAACATGTCCATTGCTTTGCACTCGTGGCAAACAAGAGTAGAAAGATTGCTACCCAATTCGTAGGGATCCTTGCAGCGGTTGCATTTACACAAGAAAAACTTGTTATGGAATTGGCGGCCATGAGTGTCAAAGAACGAAGTTCCAAAATAATCAATACTTAGAACTTCTCCTTTTTTCACTGCTGTACAAGTCCGAACATTCACTTCCATTTTCGGCAGTGGAGTACATTCCAAATAACAGTTTGCTGAGCAAGAATGTGCAAAGAGACTCGCTTCGAGGCACAGATACAACCACTTTCTACGAGGAAATTAAGGAATTAAGTAGCATAAGTTAAAATTATAATAAAATAATAAATATAGATTTTTTTTTAATTGTTTAGAAATTCTTACGCTTCATACTCACGACAAGACTTTAAGCCACGAGCCGGTGGCTTAATAGTTAAGGACGATGTAAATTTGTTTGCTTTTATTATGTTAGCTATCTTTAGCCATTCATCCACTGTTAACAGAACTTCAATGCCGAAACAATTTAGAATGTTTTTGACGACATTTTTGTCCATTTCCAAAACATTGGCCTCTTTTGGTAAACCATGTGCTAAATTCATAATTCCTTCAAATGCAACGGGGTTTGATTTCTTCACCAGGGCCGTTCTTAAATAGAAAATATCCATTACAGTAGGCTTGGTAGTTGTCACTTTCAAGTTTTGAAAAATTTTGCATTCATTTTCAGAATGCACGGCCATCTATAACATAAAGTAACAATTAACAATATTAAGCTTATCAATTCCATAATGTAGTGATTTAGAATTCATAGATAGGTAAAGCCTTAAGTGCCTATCGATTAACTAAACCTAAAACAGGTAAAAAACGGATTACTTGAATTTCAAATTGGTGAAACAATAATAACCAGGCAAATATCGTTTTAAAAAATATATATAGATACAATTTTCAAAAAAATAAGCCTTGGTTTCCACCAAACTTTCTTTATAACAGATAAATATTGCTATCTTTAGAAATTATAATACGTTCGCAACAGCTGTCAAGACCTCAAGACTGAAATATTGTCGCTTACTACTATTTATTTTTCAAACATTTCAAGCATTTATAGCGAAATATAATGGTACCTATACGTCAGGTAAATATTAATTAAATTTGCATATTAGTTCACCTTTTCACAAGTTGCGGAGCAAACGTAAAGTTTGCATTTGGAACATTGTTGAGAGTGGCCACCGTTGAAAATACGATTACAACCGAAACAGGACATTTTATCCATGGCAAAAACAGTTTCCATTTCCGAAGTTGGGGCGTGAATGATTGGGGTTTCCACCAAGACGACCTCTCCCGCTTTTAAATTCCTCGTTGCTACGTAATAACGTCCAAAGTCATCATTTTCCTCTTGAGAGATAGTTTTGCAATTGTTTTTGTGAGTTTTCCAGTCCTTTTTTTGATGATCGAATGAGCAGTAATATGCATTGGAACACACAGAGCAGGTTTTCTCTGCTGGAGCAGAGCATAGTTGACAATTATGATTCAGCATTATATTCTGCAAAAAATAAATATACATATATTGACGATCAATACTTTATACTATATCACAGACATTTTAGATAATTCAATTAGGTACTTACTTGAGTATATGAAAAAGTTGACGTAAAAGAACAATTTCAGGAATCTCACAGCACCGGGCAAAAAAGTTCCCTAGGTCCAGAAATGATTTTTAACGAAAATAATATTCAGTTATATTCAGAATATTGTAACGTGTAGTGTTTAGAGTAGCATACTTGCAAGACTGAAATGATACAAATATATGGTCACTTCCTATTCATAATGTTGTAGATAAAGCAAGAAGAACTCTGTACATAGATATATACATTATGAGAGCACCAGGGAGAGGTAAAATTTATAGTGAAGTAGTAAATCGTAATATGTAGACAGCTATACTTTACGATTTTCTCGAATCTTCTGCGGTTTTCCTTTCTGTTCTAGATTCAGTGGGAGCTGACCAAACAACTCTTCATATAATTTTCAAGTCCCAAGTCTCTCAGTGTGTAGTTAGCTCCGTAGGAATTATTCACGTTGTGTGTAAATGTCAGTCAACATTTTAATTACATGTTTTTGTTCATGAGCTATAACCATTGATAAAACTGTTGTTGAAAAGGTGTATAGAAATGCTACTATTTCATTTTTATCTATCACAATAGTTTAATTGGGATACCAGCACTTTTTTGTCATAATTTATATAGTTAGTAGCTCCAATTAATACCCACTATTTATTTTATCCTACTTTATCAGTTATTGTCGTCGATTTATTTCATTTCTAAAATTATGTTTTCATTAATGACTTCATATTATTTGTCATTACTTTATTGTATGAATGACAGGTATGGTAGGTAGTCACTTATATTCAAAAAATAATTTTTAGAAACGTTTGAGAACACAAAACATACATATATATATATATAAAACTGGGAAAGCCGTTTTTTTAACAAACCTGCTGATTATTTGATTACGAATCCACCAGTACCAATAATATGTTGTCCAAAGTTCAGTAAAAAAAATAAACAAAAAGTGACTTGTTTTTTAGGAGTTAGACAACTGTATATGAAATGCACATGCTTACTTTTCATTCATTAAGAACTGAAGAGAAGTAGATTTTGTTATTTTACGTAAACAATGGTTGTAGTGGTGGTTAGAACTTAAAAATATAAAAATGAACGAAAGAGTATAGTGCCTGTACTTATTACTATGCAGAAACAAGAAGCCGTAAAACAAAAACATTTATATATGCGAATTTATTGATTAGATTTGATATTCATTCTTGAGATGATGTTCAACGCCAGGAGTATAACCTCTCGTATTTTTCATTATATATCCCAGTCAACCATCCCCATGAAAACTCCGTGATTTTCATGCAGCCAGTGTGAATTTAGTGTGGGGTTGTTTTCTA
>JAAAYG020058666.1:0-10182 GCA_009936455.2 Tomocerus minor
AGACTCTTCGGCCTAACCAGCGACGACAGCACATCCACCAGCGCGCTCTTCTCCTCCGGAGGACTCTCCGGGCTGTTGACCGCCGTCCAGTAGCCACAGTCCACGCCATCCTCCAGAAGATCTGCCACCAGCGGGAACATCGCCAGGCTGCGGGGTCGCTCAACAACACTCACCATCTGAAATCAACACAACAAACAAAAAATCATAAATAAATGAAATTCAATCCCCTCACACGCAAAGCACAACTAATTCACCCCAAAGTAAAAAAAATAATTCACACATGAAAAAAAGATAATAATTAGGAAGGTAGGTACCTTTAGGCACTGCTACTTTGGTCGCCAACAACAAATAAATCAACAAAAAGTTGGTTGGTAGAGAGGAGGGAGGAATTGAAAAGTTTTCAAGAGAGATGTGGTCGGTGGGAGAGCAAAAATTGCTATGCCGTCTGGAGAGACGGGACGGGCTTTTATATGGAGTCAAGGGCCCCCTTCTCCACACACAAAGTGTACCAGAGAGTTAATCCCTTGGAATAAACGCCCCTCCGTTTGCCAGGTCCACTGGAAGAGAAAGTCCAGAAATAGACTTTTCAGAGCTGCCTGCACGGGGGATTAGTGGAAAGAGAGACTTGGAGTCTGCACTGCAGCCTTTCTCTTCCATGCGACGCCCCTTCCAGCACTCCATCAGTTTATAGCGATGGACGTTTCTGTCCACTGAAGGATTACAATACTGGATTATAAATATTCTAACGAATTTCTTCCATTTTACACATTTCTTCCTATTTTAACTTTACCTACATTTATTAGAATTTTCATTTTTCAATGCCTTTAAAACATGACATTTTGGAATTATTTTTAAAAGTATCAAATTTTAATTACTTATATAACTAAAAACAATGTAGTGTTAGCGGGGTTGGTTCAAAATTTTCCACGCTGTTAACCCAAAAACTAATGCACCCGTAAAAACAACCGTGGCTTATATTTCTGAGAAGTTTAAATGAAGAAAAATCCATTTTGATAAGATATGCAATTTCATTTGTGGTTGTGGAGGGGATGTTTCGAAAGAGCAGAAAATGTAGGAGTGATTATAGATTAGTTTACAATTACTTGTGAGCACTGAGCACAACCACCTTGGAATCCGTATCCGCAATTTGCAATCTGCTGCAAGTGGCAAGTGTATACATATGTATTTTGAACTTACATTGAATAATTTATATTTAACCATGTAGGATGCTGAATGTTGACACTGCTTGAAAATAAATTAATGTCGCTTAAAATATTCCCGGTTTCCTCGTACAACTCATATATTTTTCAATAATATGATGACTGATACAAATTGTTTCATGATACGTTAATAATCGCTCCAGTTAGAGTAACTTTTTACATTACACATAGCATAATAATATATCCAGATTGGGAAGTTAGAGGAAGATGCTCTGTTATATCAAGCGTACAAGTAATCATTCCAGTGTTAAATCATCTTATTCTATATCATATCATGAAGAAGTTGGTTAGTTTAGTATGCACAGATGAGGGACACACGATTACCACTGACACATTTATTAGCATGTGACGATCAAAATATCAGATACTTTTGATTCCGTTGAATAGTGACATCGAGGGATCACTTATTTAGTAAATTTTGAACATGGCAGTGGCGAGCTGAAGAAATATCAAAATTAAGCAAAGGCAGTCGAGGTAGTATCGCAAAATTACATGTTGTTTTCTATGCAAGCAGCAGCATTTTGTTCCATATTCGTGAAAAAATTCAATCGTCCGTTGCTCGCTGCAGTGCAGGCCATAGTTCTTTGAATTTGATTTAGTGTGTACTGTGCACGCTACTGCTACCAGTCTTTCATAAGATTTCAAATAATAATATATATTTTATAACCATTTCAAATATTATTACATAACCCAATTGGAGAAGGAAGAATTCCAAAGAATATCTCGAATTAACCTCTAACATTTATCTGTAAAAGATAAAACCAAATAATTGATTGGTGTCATTTGTTCATGTCTAAAATTCATCAAGAATCTAATCAAAGCGATTAATTTCATTACCTACATTAAGATAATCATTCAGTTATTGTCGAATCATTCTTTTTTGAGCATGGACAGATGATCAGTTGATCTTATTATTCTCATTGGACGTTCTTGTTTAGCTTCTGAACCATTTATTTTACCGCAAACATTGTTTTTATTTAATTATTAAGTAGCGGAGCTGCTTTTTTATCAAATGTATCAGATAAGTGTCTTCGAATTGATAGTTCTGGGAGCCGCACAGTAAAAATAATATTTTTAAGTCCTTTCAAATGAATAGCTGATATATACATCTTTCTCGCTCGTCTGAAGTCTGAAACATCACGGTTGACGCGGCGCCTGTGCGTGTTGTAAATGTTTGTTCTGTTTCCGTTCCTTATTCTTATTCACTATATCGTGCGAAAACCAATGCCGCCAGAACCATATTTACCTGGGTGATAAAATGTGAATGAGGAGCAAAATTTCTGGTTTTGTGACTTCTCGAATTGAAATATTTTAGATTACAATTTCTGTTGAAATTTATTAAATGTTTGAGGAAGACCGTGGTTATTGACATAACCTATGATATTTGAAGCCCAAATTTGTGATTGTATAACTTAACTTCATAATGGTAAGTTGTTATTACTCATTTGTCATTAGCACAAGTAACTCATATTTTAAGAATACTTGATTCAAGGCTTCGTGTATTCATTCTTCAGTCTTAATTATTTTCTGGTTATGTATTGTTGTTATCCCTTGTAATTCTCAGTCATCAGTTGTCAGTGTTGGTATCCAAAAACAGTTTTTTAAGTCAATCGCATCCATGCCGTGTGTGATAGGCAAGCATTTTCAAATTACACTTGATATTAAGATTTGCAACATTTTATTATCAGACATGTAGTTATAATAATCCATCATTTATTGCTTATTGTCGATAGCCAATAGTAATTCATTCCTGATTGCACTCTTAAGATAATTTTTGGATTGATACTACGTAGACAAAAGGTTTGTTAACTAGAATTTAGCTTCTTGCAAGGGTCTAAATGTTGAATATTGCTTCGCACGAAGTTAAAATAGTTTATTAGTTTATTAAATATTATTAGTTTATTTACGCTGCTATAGGCTAATTATTTATATAATAAGTAGTCAAAGATGGTAGTGAGGACAAGTTCATTGATCTAGATAGGCATTGGGACTAGTGTTCAACCATTAATGTTGAATGTTGGACATTGGCAACCTTAAAGTTTTACAGTAATACTTTTCGATATTCGAATAGTGTATTAGAACATCAAAAACAGATAGGTGACATGGCATCATCAATCATTATTACTGTCATTACTCACATTCTTAAGTTGTCAGTTATAATAGACCTTTTGCGGAACTGGCGATCGATCGCTTTTTCACTCCGCCCACCTAAAATAGAGATGGGCACTGCTCGACCACAGTGGTAGATTCACGGCCCCTTCTTGGCGAGCTGAACTTTTTTGCCACGAGCCCACCTTTAAAAACTAAAAATCCGCGGGAATACAGCATTTAAAGAGTTCCGCAAAATGTCTATTAAAGTTGTCGAGCATTGACTAATGAGTGATGACTCTGATGACTTATCAATAGTCTGGTTTTATTAACGCCAAAATATTAAGGTACATATCCACCTCTATTTATCATTACTGTCATCATTTTCATTCCTTCTTATTTGTATTATATATTTTAAGTTGTACAATACCGTTACTAAATTAAAATTTACTTTCATTTATTATTTAGGCATTTTTCATCTATTTTTACCCTTAAACAGCAAAACTTTTTGCGCTACCCGCGATATAGCGGTCATAAATACTGCAATAAAATGTATTTGACTTCGGCGCCCCCCTCCCCCGAAATTTATTTCTGGATCCGACCTTGCTCCCTAGTCTAAGCTTCCCTACTTTAAATTTATTGTTTCTCGAAGTTGCATTGTATATTTCACGTACGTTCGGTTTTTGCATTTGAAATGTCAAATGTTGTGGTGTTGCATATTTGATCTGAATACTTCCTATGAAAGTAACAAATAAATAAAATAAATATAATAAAATGACAACGGTAGTAAACTATTTATTTATTATTATTAAAAATATTCTATACTATTTAAACATCAACTTCAGATTACTTGTAATTGTATAAGCGCATTCAACATACAGCTAATTATTATGATATTTTGTTTGGTTACCTAGATCCGAAGCAGTTTCACAATGGAAGATAAAAATCAACATTTTGAATGTTGAATGTTGACAGTAGAGCCAAGCAGATGATATAGATTGCATTTGAACATAATAAGTATACAACTTTGGATAATAATAAGATCTTCTTAATACATCGATAATTTCCGAGTTCGAATCAAAAAGAAGATGATCACACTTGCAAAAAAGATTTTCAGTAACCGTGGGATTCTTAACTCGACGCTTTATGCCCGAGGAAATCGGCTTCAGGAAGTCCAAAAGAGATTCAGCTCCAGTAAGTTTTTTTTAATCTATCTGGTTAATAGGGATTTATCCACAAAGTTCCCTATTCTATATCCTCACAGCTATTAACACTTCTTGTTGCCTGATGTATTAAACATTAAATTGAATTTGGATGAGTAGAGGGTAGAGTTAACAAATATTAAAAGAATTAGGGTAGTTTTTAGAATATTAATTTCACACTTTATTTTTTTCTTTTATTATTACATTATATTTTTGTGGGCACAATATAACTCCGCTAGTAGGTTTTTCGCTTGGTAACTTATTTTTCTCGCAAGCAAATGTAAAGTTTTGAAGGAGCCTTGTCAGGAAGAGGAAAAGTTCGTCTTTTGCCAAACTCTCGCCTGGACACATTCGTTTTCCTTAAAACACATATTTTTTGAGCTTTCCTCATCCATTAAAATAGTAAATTTGTCTATAGTAGTCATAGCGTAGTCAGCTTACCGATCGAAAATGGAAGAAAAGCATCGTACTTTTTTATGCAATTATATTCATCAATGAATCTTTCAGGGCGGAAATTATGTGGATCTCCCCAATAAACTGTATCATAGTGCAACTTGTAAAAGTTTGCCATAATAACGGAGCGGTTGGGAATGTCATATCCACAAAACTCTGTTTACACATTATTTTTTCATTTCCCCATATTCTTATTTGTACTGCTTTTACAGTTTATCTTTTTAGTCCATTTTCTTACTTGTGTTAGATGTGGTACAGTGAAATAGTCCCATTGGTACCAAGCAAGATTTTCTTAGAATTTCCATGATGGTCGCTTCAGTGTATGGCATTCTGAAACAAAAACAGCCAAAATATTAGACAATCGCAAATTGACAATGCATAAATAATTCTCTGTATGAATGAATACTTTTTTCTGTGTTCTAAAGTTGGAATACTCTGTCCAATCATCTGATCGATTTCTTTCTGTACGTTTTCCTGCACTTTCTGATAAAGTATCATGTAAAGAAAGGCCCAGGATAGGGTTGTGCTTGTTGTATCTGCTCCAGCCATAAATAAGTCCAGTAACACAATCAGTAGGGACTGTTCTATATCGCCACATTGACCAATTAATATTCATTTCTCAAATTGCCATTATTGCGTCAAAGTACTGCTGTGTAGCAATATTATAAAGCCATGTCGTATAGAGATTATAAAAATTATGACATTCAGATCTTGACATGTTAGATTTAGAATTTTTTGAATTAAAATTTATGGTAAGCCACATTCTATTTTTAATTTGGAAAGTTTTTATTAGAGTTACGAGATGAAACAATTGCTTTAGGTGTAAAAAGGTAGTCGTTTCATTGGTTATTTGAGTTGATTCTCCCATTTTATTTAATATTGAACAGCTTCAAATAGGCTGAAATGGATTTTTTCCAATCAAGTACAATTATAGTCTGAAAAAATTTGCTTAAAGCTTTATTTCTTTTTGCGCATCGGCATTTCAGAACAAAGTTTTGATTGACAATGGAAAAATGGCTTTTCTTTTAGTCTGTGTACTGTTTAATTCGCTTGAAAAATAGATGTATAAAAATGATAACAGTGTTGTTGTTTTAAGATTTTGACTGCAATTTTTATGATTATCACAATAGAAACATCCCATTTTTTTGTGTCATTGTAATTGTCACTTTGGTTTATTTCCCAAACTAGAGACATTTTTGAAGAAAATATTTTTTAAATAACTAGGGATATATTTATAGTAAATGTGTTTGATTCATACCTCCTTGATCTTTATAAAAGCTTGAATTTTCATTTGTTGTTCTCTCAATTTGTGCCAAATAAACATCGATAAAATCACGTTTATGTGAGGGATTGTAGGTTTCCTTGTGAGATTCTATAATTCCCTTTAAGAATTCGCGAACTGAATGGATAGAAGTCACAAAATCATTCCAACGAGTCAATTGGGGAGCCATTTCTATCAACCACGGAAGGAATAGTAGAGGACCTGTATATTGTGTCTCGGCGAGATCTCTATTAAAAATTCATAAGAAAATGAAATAGGTTAAGATCAAATAGTAGATTATGTCTATCTTGAGTTAAACAAAATATTTTCTAGGGCAGAACTCTGTGTGCTTACGCTTTTGTTTTTTGCAATATATTTTGAAGTTTGTCGTCATCGTGGTGGTATCGTTCGCCACAAGTTATTCTCCAAATAACATTTAGAACTGCCAGGTTAAATCGATTTTGAAGATCGACTGGCTTACCAATATCCATTCTATAGGACAGGAGTTGTAGAAATCGTGAGAATATTTTTATTTTGAGTTTATGGGTGTGTTCTGGAAGTAGTAATACGTCATAAACACTATTGTATGGAAATAAATAGATACCTGAGTCGCTCAATCAGCTCCTCTAGTTCTTCTTGTACGTAATTTTCCATGGACTGCTTTCCGATTCCCAACTCTTTAAGGTGTTTCATTGTGAACTTTCTTTGCTCGCTCCATTCCTTCCCTTCACTGCACACCAATCCTATAGTTTCGATTTTGTCGATCAAAAATAAGATAAAAGCGAAATAGTTCCCCCATGGGGTAAATATGTCGATTTTATTGTAAAAAAAAATGCTCACAAAACTATAATTCCCTGGAGGGAATTAATTCGGAGATTACGATACTTGGTTATATATAATAATATGGTGACAAGCAGGCGTTAGAAGTCTAAACTTACCCCGATGTACTCCTCCATTTCTGACTTCCAGCATTTTTAAGTTAGGCCTGCCACTGAATATGTCTTCTTTAAATGCTTCTTTGATTACATGGTAATCATTCAACACTATTACCCTACATAACAGACATATTTTATATATATAATATATTTAATTATACTATATAGATTAAAATATTGATGAAGTTTGAAGATTTAGCAAATAAAACCTTTGTTTGCCTAAAAATATCATGAAAATTTTCCCGTATGTGTTGGCTAACAGGTATAGGACTTTCTGTGGGCCAAAAATTAAGAATGGCATGAAACCTAATAGTGGGAATCCCCATGGCCCAGGAGGAAAAGTGTTAGTTGACGAAAAGTTTGAAAATATACTTTTTTTAAGTGTCTTGAACAAAAAACATAATAGGAAAAAAAGTAGAAAGGAGAAAATGATTATCAAAATAACCATTTTCGAATCTACGAAGAGTAGCAATGCAAGATAAAATTTGCGGAGCACGAGCTTCTACAAACGAAAGAATGATGTTAACAGGGAGTTTTGTTCGTCTTTTATACTTTGGTCGGGAGTATTCATATGATAATAGTGACCCCAAGCTGACATTTTCTTTCAGTGTAACCTCTTTCTTTTCTCTTCTACCTAGATCAGTTTGATAGTATTTAAAGGCTAAATATAAACGTGCTGTGTAGTAATCTACTGCTAACTGGTTTGCTGTTGTCAACTGTTTTCCTCTTCAATCCAAAAAGACCTGCTCGGGACTAAGATAACAAATCTTCATGGCAAAGAATGCAAATACTCCATTTATGGTTACAAGTAGCTGGCAAGCTACTTCATTGGAGTCTGTCTATCTATCTATCTGCCTGTCACTCATTTATTTATCTGTGTACTCCTGTTCATAATTTGGACTAACTAACAGAAACGGCTTGAGATAATTCTTTCAAACTATGAACATGTGTAGTTGCGGTCATGACCAATGCCGTAATCTAATTGTCCACATCAAAGCTTCCCCTTGGAGAGACAATTCTTTCCCTTCCTAAACAAAAACATGCAACATTAATGCCTGAGATCTGTTTAGGTGTGCACCTCTACGCGCATCAGACAAATGCATTGAGAAACTACTCAGCTACAACCGGAACGACTGTAACCTGTGTTGTTTCAGTAATCAGTAATCAGGCAGTAATCAATCCTTCGATCGAATTGTGATCGTAAGCAGCAAATAACGATTCTGTTAATTTTATTTTGGTCCTCCTAAAAGCATAACTGTTTTGTCTTTTACATTGACAATTACATAAAATAATATTGGATTGGTGTAGGGATGCCGGTTAGTCTCGGGACAGGGGTAGTGCAGAGGGTAGTTCTAACAGCACCCCTGTATCTCAAAATATTTACAAATGATCCCCAAATGTTTCTTCCGATGTTGATGAGACACGACAAGGATGTCATCGTTCGGTTGGGAAAAGGTTGAATCTGGGGTAAAAGAGATACGATCGAATTAGTACAGATATCGATATCCTAAACAACATCAATTTCCCCAGTCCCAACTACGGTAGCGTTTTATATAATGTGATGTAATTGATATTTTAATTCTTTTTTAAGTGTATTTCAATGTACAACTTGTATGATTTTGGAGATGTTGGGGTAGTATAATCAGGTATTGCAGTGGGCTATAAATTGAAATATAATAGTTATTTGTTAGTACTTGGCCCCGGTGGTAGTATGACCCCGTTGCCCTTCTCAGTTTTTCCTGACACCTTCGCAATGACCGAATCAATAGATTTATATATAACAATAAATATTTAACGGAAGTTTCTCAATCCTTTCAAGAGTTATCGTCAGCACAAATAACTAGACAGCCATATAGAGCGTCATTATGTTGCGTACGTTACTCTGCTTAATAATTGATTTCTACAATCGAAGTGAACTTTGTAAATAAAACATATCCGTACAGAGTTCAGTTTTACCTCGCCCCTTGGGGAGCTTATGCAATCACACTGACCGTGAACACGCTAACTTTTGAACGCATTGATGGAAATTGACCAAACTATGCATAGGCAGAGTATATGGCCCTGTTACGGACCCTGTTGAAATTATACACAAACGGTCTACAGATTATACACAATCGGTCTACAGGTTACCGAGATAACCCACGCTCACTTATTGTTCATTTTAACAGTTAACATCTAAAAAGGTACCTGCATCAAAATAGCTGTTGTGTTTCTAATAAATTGTTAGCGAATATTTTAAAAATTTTGATACTTCTTCTACCTAACATTGAATTTAATACTGAAATCAATTATTATGAAAATCTTAATGCTTCTTATGCATTCATAATTTCAGGCAGTATAAACACAAAAACAGTTTCTACGATTCAGATACCTTATATTAAATACTGCTTCCATCAAATGTTAAATCGTTTGGAGTTATAAAATGTTGTTTACTGCCTTTATCAAATGTTGGATATATTGGAGGTACAAAATATTGCTTATTGCTTCCATTAAATGTTAAAAATTTGAGTACTGTAAACTTTTAAGACTGCTTCCAATTACATTCAGATTGCGGAGCAGTCATTATGTAATGTACGTGTGTCCCCCAAGGTGTACACAGGCTACCCTCTACTGCGGCGAGCTTTCTGTTACGGTTTGCCGTTAGTTTTTTTTACCTAGTTAAGTAATAAACATCAACAAAACCATTGTAGTATCATATCTTTCCTTCCGGTAAAAGTAATTTTTCCGCCATGCATTCGTGCAGGTTTTTAGTTGAACTCTTTAAAATCTTATTTCCAAATGTACTTTCGTTGTTTGGAAATAATATGATGATAATACTTGCCCGTAAACAGAAAATGAGTTTCCAACAACTTTGAGTCTCCCCTCCAGATGCCTACGCCCTTCCTTGCTAATGACATTTTAATGTTATATTACACTACTGTTAAGAGTACATTTATTGTAATATTATTCTCAAACAGTTAATGTAAAAGTCATTATTACTAATTTGATTTACTTTTCTATAGAAGAGGAGCCTCCAGAGAAGA
>JAAAYG020058688.1:0-36991 GCA_009936455.2 Tomocerus minor
ATAGACTTGACCGCATGCACTAGATACTATGTCACTCACGTCTGCTTAATAATTTGGTTAGAAGATGATGGATTGTACGCAAATATTTGTTCATTGACAGATATAACGTATACCAAGAAGTTACAAGTTGAATCACTAATCACCAATGGACGGAGGATTGCCGGGCGGGCGAGCGGAATGCAAAGATTGCGTTTCCACTGATGACAGCACAGCATTATCCTGTACTATGTTGATTTAGATTGAACACCTCGCCTTTACTATTCTGATAGGAGATAGAAGGAGGAGAATTTAATTTTTCGAAATATAGAGATGATACTGAAAGGTGCTACTTCAACAATGACAAAAATCTAACTATGATAATAGTATGCAATGCGTTGTCTTGTAAGATGTGCCCTGAAAAAAATGCCAGAACTAATAACACGTGCATATGTTACTGCAGTATAGTGCCTCCCGATTTCTTACGATGTAAGATACAGAAATAATGTTTTCGACTATACATAAATGTTTCAGTGTGATACTATGTAGTTAGACAATATCATCCTATATCTTACTCTTTTATTACAAGTAGACGAGCACACAACAAGTTATCAGAAATTCTGGTGAACTGATAAAATGTTCTGAAATGTATGCATAACATAATCCATGTGTCTATAGGACGAAGGTAGAGGAAGTATAAGTCATAGCAAAAGTAGAGAGTAGTCAAATTAGAGCATGCGTTAATTTTATAAAAAACTCAAATTTTCGTAGAAAACATTCTGCCTTTTTCAGTGAGCAAATAAAATGGCTACATGAAATAAAAAATATTCTATACCTTTACCCAAATCTATAAATTTTATCACAGCTATATTCATAACAAAATTACATTTTTATAATCGCTCAAATACAGGCATACCTACCTAGTAACGGATTTGCCAACGACATATACTTTAAACCATTTGAAAGCGAATGCCGGGCATGTAATTTGAGTACGGTTTCGCGGTTCTAAACCGAGGAACCCATAGGTGTCCGTAGGGGGCCCAAAAATTTAAAAAGCTGCAACGTTGTACATTCGCAAAAATCAAAATCCTGTTTTCTTTTCAAAAAGAAATTCTAATAAAAATGTTTAATATGGTAGCCACACAGGTAACAATTTTCGTCGTTATTTATCCTACTTGGTGTCTTAGGGGCGCCGCAGCTTAAACCGGGGCGCCGAAAACAAAAATTCCGGCGACAACTTATACAATTACAGAATAATTGCGGGTGAAGAATGCATTGCTAGATACGCTAATATTTAAACTAAGTACATAGTTAAGAAGAAGTAAAATATATGTTTATGTAAGCACATTTTGCTATAAAAATAAAATTTATATACATTTTGTTTTGTGTGTTTATAAGTTAAGCACAGTTCGTTCTGTAGCAGGCACACTAAACTAAATGCTATATTTATACTATGTTGTGTACTGCGTATTTTTTGAGAGCGAACTGATAGTATGTATCTCGTACACAAAGAAATAATGCGTTCGAACGAACGCCTTATATTATAAGAAAATAATATGCTGGATAGACGTAATCGGAGTCACTTGCAAATTAATGAAATACTTCTATCTAGCCATGTTACATGACTAATGCTTCTGTTCAGATTACATTGTGGGAACGACAGAGACGAGCATTGCTGACGCTGACTCTCCATAGAAAGGAAGAAGTGTGTAGTAACTATGTAGTAAGTAAGTAGTGGAGGCTTGTCATTAATTTACAATCCAAGATAAAGGAATAATGTTTGACAAGACTGAGAAGAATGAATTAAACTGAGATAATAAGGAACAACCATATCACTTATAATATTAATTGCTCAGAACTTTACTATTTACCTATACTACTACGTACGTTATGCATGGAAACACTTGATAATTTATTTTGATAGCAGAATACGAGAACAAGGATTTTTAAATCCTATTACCATGTTACGTCGTCTTTAAACTGAAAAATAATAATTTTCATGCTCTTAGTAGTAATTTTTCTACCATTTATTCCGGTGTATTAATTCTTACGTTTTTCTTGTGTTCAATAATGGTTCAGATCTATTAATAAAGCGTCTTAACAAGTCACAGAGGAATTAATGAGCAACGGAAATATCTAATGGCTTAATAAAATATCTTTACATTCAGCGAAATTCCTAAATGGAAGTTTTTGTGGATTTAGGTATTACTTCGTATAATTATGTCAGTAAGATCAATGTGCAAAGGCGTACACCATGTTTTAACCTTTATTCACAGAAAATGCTATCTTAGTTTACTACTGTGAAAGAGTCTTAAAGGTTATAGAGTTGACCTTTCATATTTATACAAACTAGTACCTACGTACTTGACTTCATTTTGATATCCATCCATGGCTTGACAATTGACATCAAGAGTTTTTGGCGCTTTAAGGACATGTCTTCAAGAAGTTTGAATAGTTAAAAATGTAATCGTGACAAGCAATAAGGCAGCTTGTGAAAAGTCTTATTTTTTATGTAGTTTATGTTTATTTATTGTTTTGAGTCAAACAGGAGCGAGAAGGGTGGAATGCTCTTGACAGAAGTTCTCGAATTCCACATTATCTACCTCCAGATTTCCAGATGTGCCCGGGCTATGAGATCTTGCACTTGTCTTATTTTATTTTTATCCGTAGCTTGACTGATGATCCATGATCTACGCTTGTCTGATGCAGAAACTCAGAACCTTATCAATGCGTGTAATTCTGAGTGCAAAGGAAGGAAATGTTTTACCTCAATTTATTTATGGTATGTACCTAGACTAGCTATCTTTTTTGCTTGCAAACTTCTACTGCGCGAAATTCATGCTTCATGCAATAAAAGTTGTAGGATTTCTGCATTTTTCCTACTAGTTACTACTACTTTTTGATAAAGGTATTCTTTTTCATGCCACGTTTCAATGGTGAATCAGTTTCAGTGTACGGCTAGAATTTTTTATGAGTAGGAGTACTCTTGGAAAATTTTCCATGAAATTAAATCATAGTCAATCACAGGTAATGGTACCCGAACGGAATTTCTTTTAGTTTAGAGTTTTTGCATTCCTTCGTCGGTTCCCTTTGTTGTAATTTCTGATCATCCAAGGTTATCGTTTTTCGTTCAGATTATTTTGCACAGTTTCATTTTCTTTCGTTTCTTAGTTCCCATGTTGGGCAGCTGTGAAAAGTACTTTCTCCAAACTGCCCTATTGATTTTCCTTTTAGTTGGACGTGATTATTTTGATTATGATATACAGTATAGCTTCTTTCCTCCTTGATGACATCAGATTATTCTGTAGGAATGCTGTCTCTGTTTGGTGAACAATTATTATCAGTCTTCCTTCCTTTCGTCTATGTAGCACATTTTTTGTATGATAGACAGTATTCGAGTTTGGTTATTTTGCTGCGCCGACTAATTTAAAATTACCTGTCTTATTTTTAATCAGACGATTAATCCTATTACCATTTTAGTCAATGGTGCAAGACATGCGCTACATGCGCTAGAGACTAGAACTCATTCCGTTTTGTTTATCCAAAGAAAACAACACAATATTTACCTGCGGATTACAAAATTACAATTCATGGTACCAGAATTCTAATGCATGCAGGCATTAATTGAAAATTGGCCCACAATACTTTTACTCAATAGTCTCCGGAATTTTAAAAACAAGTCCACAAAATGTACAGAATGGTTGGCATCTAAAACATATGGTTGTTGTATCGAATTCAATACTCAATATTTTTATATAGCAATTATTAGCAATGAATATAGGGTGAACTGAATGAAACGGTCAACGAGGGATTTATATAACTCTCAGCATAGACATAATATACCTGCATACATATAGATAGTACAACTTTTTAATTTCATTGCGAATTTGTGATAGGTAGTTTAAATATTGGAGTATTTGTTATTGCTGTTAGTTTACAATCCATACTCTATCATTTCGCTTGCAAAATAGTATAAGGATTAAAAAGAATAGATGCAAGTTATCACAGAGCTGAATCAAATTACGCGTAGTATTTATTTCACTTCACGTTTCAGGATGCTTCATTTCCTAAAGCTCTCTTTTTCAATACGCAGACTAAATGCAAGCAAGCCTCTCTAACAGATACATGGGCCGACCGAGATACA
Organism: Tomocerus minor; assembly: GCA_009936455.2. NCBI lineage: Eukaryota > Metazoa > Arthropoda > Collembola > Entomobryomorpha > Tomoceridae > Tomocerus > Tomocerus minor. The sequence goes on from JAAAYG020058688.1 coordinate 4,121, forward strand.
CCCACAAGTTAATAAATTACCACCGCGATTAGCAAATGTCACGATTCCTAGTTAATGATTCCCAAAATCCTAATAAGCAATAAATGTATATATTGCTTCATGAGCAATCGACTTTAATGCTTAATTTACTTCATTTCTCAAACCTCCCCAACATACATTTAAGCTTTCAACTCTCAGTATTTAATATTAACATAGTTGGGTATTTAATATTTAAGTCTATTGTATTTACGTAGCCATTGTTGAATATTAATTTCCGATTATGCTAATTCATTCATTACTATAAGGAAACTAGCATCTAGTATCGCGCTATCTATGCATTATATTTAGCCATGCAATTTGATTACATAGTAGAACACATCAAAACACACACAGAATAATATAACGCGTCATCAAGCATGAATGGAATAGCATAGCGAACGGTTACACGGAATTTATTTTATACATTCAATCAACGCCCTCGGTTTCTTGTATTGATTGAGAATAGCAGTCTCTTTGCAAGTACTTTTTGCATTGGCAAGTGTTTCTGGCCTTACATTTCTACTGAATCTTAATTTCCGGTCTAGTTTACTAAAATTCTTATAGTTAGACTCAGACGGCATGCATCTGTTGTCTACTGCATGAAACTGAATGTCGCATCCATCCGTCTCCGTCGTTGCTCCTAGGAGCAGGGCCGGAAGATGCGTTCTATTTTACTCACTTTACACTATCGAGGTAAAATACCTTTGGCTAGTCATGAACATGGATGGAACCCGGCACTCGGCTGTATGGGACCCGACCCGGCAGTCGGCAACATGGGATGCAACACCCGGGTGAATGGAACCCGGACGCATGGGATCCAACACCCGGCTACATGGAACCCTGCTGCATGGGACCCTGTAAAACAGTCACCCGGCAGTCTCCGCCAGACAATCCCGCCACCTGGCTGCATGGCACCTTGCAGCCCACAATATGTTATGGGACTAATGGGACTACAAAAATGGCCTGCCTTATGCCATGCAGCCGGGTGGCGGCATTTCCTGGATCGAAACTGCCAGATGCCATGCAGCCAGGTGGGCGTTTTGAGGGTTCTATGTTGCCGGGTGCCGGGTCCCAAGCAGCCGGGTCATATGTACATGCCATATGGCTATAACTTTTGTCACAATATTCAGTTGTAGAAGAAGAAAATTGCAGTACAAAATAAAATTATACTTTATGACGAAAATCAAAAAAAAATATTGCCCACCGTAAATCATGACTACAATTACAAATACAGCTACTGGTGTCTCATACATAAGTATCTGCATTTCTGAAATAAATGCACTCTAATGGGTCAAAATTTTACCTAATATACAGGTGTGCTCATAACATTTATCAAGCTACAAAGGAAAAAGTTACATCAATCCTAAACCTTTAAAAATTAAAATGCCACCAGTATATATGCATTAAGTAGGTATCTAGTTATTCACAAATCTGTACATGGTATTTTTTTAATTATGAAAGACATGATGTACTCATTGGATTGTAAAAAAGATCCAGAACCGTTTTTGGCAACTGAACTAATCTACCTGAACCAAAATAAACTAAATTGAAAAGCTGTCGATTTGGAAAAACTCCTACTTTTATTATCAAAAAGGAGTCCCCAGAAAGAGGCATTCCCACTCAATTCTACATATTAACATAGGTCATTAGTGAAAAACTCGGAAGATTCTACAGTCACATAGTTAGCTTTCAGCTTTAATTTTTGATCTCATCAATTAAGAAGACAACGTAAAGCAGGAACAAAAGTGCAGAATGGAATTATAAGAATGAAGCATATTTTCGAAGTTAAGAAACTTACTCCATGAGCCGTCGGATTTCTCCCGATACGCTGCATCAGTTCGTCTCATCGTTGAATTTTTCTTTACTTGATTCCCGATTTTCAAATGTGTCAATTATGAGTTATAACAAACAGGGGAAGGAAGACAAAGTTGCTCACTTGCTAATAAATTAGTTTTCTATTGTGTTTCTGTAGGTAAGATATTGAGGAAGACGATTGAACGGATTTTATTTTTAGCAATTGCTAAGGTTCAATGGACAAGTAAATTGCATTCTGCTATTTGGTTGGGATAAGTAGAATTTCAGCTTTCTTCTTGAGGTAACAACCATTTAGCAATTTGAACTTTTAAGCACTAAGTAACTAGAATGTCTCAGTCGCAGATTTGATTTGAACTGAATTTGGAAGAATGATAATGTGTGTTGATTCCTAGTAACTAACTAGTACGCGATTTGAGTGATGTCGGTATTGTCACGCTTGGAAGTGTATTAAAAGCCTTAAAAACGAGCATTGAAAGTCGAGCTGATTAGATTGTAATTAGTGTCTTGTCATGTAAACCTCTGAAAAACTGTCCATAACGTAATATATAAAATAATCAATTCTATGCTAATTTTCTTATTGTCTCTGTTACTTTGAACTTTGTTCATAGGCTTCCTAATGAACCTGATTGTTTCGTTTAATGTATAATAGCACAAGTCATAAAAATTGATACATTATTATTGTCATGTGTGGTATTAGTCTGATTGCCTAACTGCTCCTCCCTAAGATATAAATTCAAAACTCACCAGTGAAAATAGGAGTCTGCCAATGAAATGATGATCATTAGACAATTTAAAATCAAAAATAAAAACGGACTAACTACGTATACTTATAGTCTATGATTATTATTAAATCTGTCAATGTCAGTGTTTATTATTTGATGAGATGAGACTGAGGTTGGAAGTACTTATAAATATTTGTGATGTAGAGAATAGATGTATTCTGAGAAAATAAAATTTGTATTTAATGACTCTCTATTCCTAATTGTCGCAGAACGTGCAATTGTAATTCCTAATGCTAATTACGCAATGAAGTTGTGCCTTAGGTAATTTTGGCATAATTTTAATTAGTGAGCTAATGACTTTTATCTAACAACTACAAAAGATTAAGTACAGAAATTAACTTGGAATTTTTGTGTGAACTTGTGAAGTGATAAGTAAATAAGCCGCAGCGCACGAAGCAGGTGACTCTCGTAAGAACCCCGGCAAAAATTTCTTCAGTCTTGAATTACTATTGCCTATTTTGCTCTCATCGTCGTTGTAGGCACACAGGCGCAGCTCAATATGCAATATGCTCCCAAGTGAGAGCTTATTTATACCTGCTCTTCTTCCCCAACATCTTTTGCATGTAATGCACGAGCGAGTATGTCAAAGGGGTTTTAACCCAGCAGAGGATTAATTATTTAAGTTTTTTCAATGCTAATATGATTTTATTTTTAGTATGTTAGTAATCAATATTATCAATAGAAATCAGGGAAAGAAAGGATTGCTGTTTTAGCTTACGGAATTATTTTTTTTGTGTAAAATGAAAGTATATTTGGTTCTTTGCAGTTATGGAGCATTCTGCAGTAGAGCAAGACGTTGTTTTAGTATACTACCATGAGTCACTAAGTCATAAAAACTGCTTAGCGCATTTTGTAATATAGTAATTAGTAGTTCCCGGCAAAATAAGTGAAAATGTTGTTCCAATTTTGATGATATTAACATGTTTACTAAGAAAACTACGTATGGACGGACATCTTTAAACAACGGAGTAATACATGATGATTTAATGTTTAATATTTATGCATTTTTTCCACATAAATGGTTAAGAGGTTTAAGTAGAGAATGGTTTAAGTCCTTTAGCATATCTATCCAGAAGGCAAAATCGTGTGGATTACTATTTGTAAATGTGCTGTGTAAACTTACATGCGGCTACATGCTATGATTAAAGAATACTCGGGAAACCAAAAGAAAAATATTGGAATATGTTCTAAACGTCCTCAACAGATTTATTGCTTCAGCTTCTGTTTTATTACAAAAAACAGTAATAAACACCCAAGCCAAATTAATATAATCTCTGGGGTGGTCCCATCGTGGATTTAATGGTCAGTGAGCGGACGTTTTGCCAGTGCTTCTTCAAAAGCGAAACAAGGAAATTGATGGAGATGTGCACATTTTGTGCCAACTCCTCTGGAGTCATCGCCACATGTCCAACAGCAACGCAAAGGCACAACACCTGTGAAAGGAGTTCACGTTAAAATTGCCAGCAATTCCTCAAGTAAAATAATCCACGACATGACATATCTATGCTGAGCATTATTTACCTTCTTCATTTGGAATTTGATAGTTCCCTTAACCTCATCAATCTTTTGGACCATTGATTCTTGATGGGTGAGGGGGACGGGAAACTTTCCAGCCTTGTTGAGACCAGGTCCCAACAGTCTGGGAATCTGCTTGATAAGAGCTTCACTTGCCAAGAAAGCGTCGTATTTCTTAGCTGAAATTGCAAATTAAATTGTAACCCCACAATAACAATAAAATCACATTGTTTTAGCTTGTAAATAGATTTGTGGTAACCGTACCTAATTTCTTCACCAACTTTTTGTTCTTATTCATTTTCTTTAATGCTTCAGCATCCATACAAGGTACATTGTTGGCCTTTGCTTCATCACAATGCTGTTGATCTCCGAGAACACAGACACTCATCTTGGGACGTGGAATGTGCTTTAATCTGATTATCAAGATGGAATCAACATGAACAGATTAATAAAATTTTAAATTGAATTATTTCGTAACACCGTGCATATTAGATTTAGAAAATCATAAGAAATCCAAACACAATCACAAAACTTTAAATCTAACCACAAGCCAAACTGTAATGCCAAATCTATAATGAAAAACTAAATTATAGTTAAGTCAATTTAAAGTTTTTTTTTAAATATCAAATGCCACAGAACTCAAAAACAGCAGAGCCATCCAAAAAGGGCAACTCACCACCGCAGTTGATAACCCATAGCTTTTATATCAAGATTAACCACATAGATATTACGAAAGCTACATCGGTGATTTTTCAAATCGAAAAATCACCTCCCCAATTCTTTTTAGACCCTGGGTACAGGTCATCGAGTAGAATCAAGAATGCATACTTTACAGTTCCGCTGAAACGCTTATCCTTCTGGGGATCGTAGTTCTTCAATCCAATTTGAAGTTCTACCGTTTCCACAAACTTCCTCTTCTTTTCATTGGAACTGGCAATGACTGCATTGACGCACTCAAAGAGCATCTCCTTCGTAATTTTGCTGGAACTGAAAATAAGAATCAAAATTTAGTGTAATCATTTTCAACTAATTATTTTACACGTTCTAAACTAACTAATTATGACAAATTACCTCATTTTGAAGGATTTTTATTCACAATCCGTTCAAAAAATGTAAGAAACCTTTCTGCTACTACAAGCTGAATCTCTGCCTCGTGGCCGACTAAATATGGTCGCTGTCGGTCTCCTACCTTCGCCTGTCTCTGTGCTCGCTCGTCTTATTACTACAAGTATAGCATTCCTCTTGTACTAATCCCACATGCCTCCCTTATTTAGCGTAAGAGCGTAACCCTCACGTACTATCAGTCAAGTAACATAGCAACTGAAGCCAGTCAGCCCGGTGCTTTGAACGTTGGTGCCAAAAATGAGCGTAATGCCGGCAACACCATATATCCTGGCACATTATTTTAGTTTCTGCTGCCTAATTGTAACAGGAGAAGTAGTGCAATGTTTCGTAGCACCTTCAATTATTTTGATGCATAACCGTGAGAGAGCACAGCGTGTCTCTTTTAACCTCTGTTGGTATGGAAAAATTATTCTTTGGGTCCACGCATCTGCGGTTTCTCTTGCCGAAGCATGAGACAAATAATATTATAGTGCAGTAAGTTTTTAAGAAACCTATAGCTAAGCATGGCATTTACATAGCACACTCTAAGCTCTGGGGTAAAATGGACTGGTGCACTATAAACGTTTTAGCTTTTTAGAACTACTGTGTGACGATCTGTCTGTGACTTCTTATAATTTTTTATAGTGACTTTACCGAAAGAGGTAGCAAATGTTCACAATGTTACTGTCTACATTGTTACAGTATAAATAACTATAACTGTAATTAACATAAATAACTGAAAAATATAACTGCAACCCATTGTCTTTCATTGCCACAGACAAGCAGGTATTTCCAATGAGCCCCATAGCATTCACAATGTAGTATGAGATGGAAAACTGTCATATTTTTTGGGAGAAATTCTACTTTTCCTTTAGTTTTCGACGTGAAAGATAATAATGAACTCCACAGCTTGTAACTTCCCTCACAAAGTTACGATCCAATATTGCTAACTTTAATCTCTGAATCGGAGATATAACTGTCTTTTTGATAAATGCATCAAAAAGACAGTTATAATTTTCGGTAATTATGAATAGTTAATATTTTGAGAGTTTGTTTTCTATTTGATTACAATGATGTAAGTGTAGGCCAAAAAAGAATAGCAACGAATAGCATAGCCAGGTACCCAATTTTTAATCAAGTTCCTTCCAAAATACTGTTTTACCGAATTAATTATCAGTATAACTTAAATATTTACTTCAAATTTTTTCAATTAAAAAAATTAATTGTTTATTTTTTGGAAATGATTGCCTTGTTTGATTCAAAAGCTAAATGATTATTTTCCTTAGTCAATTATTGGGTTATTTAGGTTAAAACTGAACTGTTTTTAAAAAAATGGATTTTTTTAAAAACGTTTTCATTATGTCTTTCTATACTTAACTGGTACAATAGTGGAAACTTACCAATAAAATAACTGCGTTTTAAGTGATAATGTTTTTAGATTTTTTAAAAAATTTTATTACAGTCTCATTCGAATTACTACCAATTATCTATATTTACAATCTACTTATAATATAATTATTTTACATTTCATTGACTAGTGATGGTGGCAATTTAAAATTACACTTTTAATTTATATTCGGAGCCAAGGTAGCTAATAGCAGGGATCTCGTTTTTGGAGCTTAAAAAGTATTTTTGAGTGGAAGGATTACTTCTGTTAGTTTCGTCATTTCTACTGTTGGGATCGTACAGATTTGCTTCATTGCACGGACTACACTTAGCACAACAAGTGTGTTTGCATAGTTTAGTAATTCCTCTCATTAAGCAACAGGAAAACTGCTCATCTCTGTTTTCCGACAAATGAGAAGGTGTAGTCTGATTGCCAGTTCTCAGGGAGTCGTTCCAAATGGCATACATAAAGGGCTGAGTGACGCAGTTGAAATTGGAAAGTAAATGCAAGGAGTAGGCTAAACTTTTAGTGAACACTGATTGCGGCACTTTCTTTATGCTAACAAAAATGTTAAATATCCATATTGGGACGCGACATATGAAAAAGACAGAGATGAGTCCCATAACTAAATAAGTAGTTCGACGTTGTCGGATATGTGTCACATGACCGCTGTAGTTATTCTCGTTGGACCCTTGCCCATGACTTCTCACGAAACATAGAATAGACAAGTAGCAAAAGAGAAATCCTGCTAGTAATGAAAAGAATATTGTTCCCAGTGTTATATAGAAAATGACATTGTACTCATCGAAGGCCGGGTCTCGATTGCAGAAATAGTAAGTTTCACAAGTTTCGTTACGGGGACGAGTCGAATTGTTTAACCACGTCCAAAAGCTGTACTGTTCGTAACTAAATATATTAGGTAGCGTCACGCCTTGCATGTCATAAATAAAAAAATATTAAACACGATTATTATAAAAGCGCAATTAATGCCTGCATAATAAATAAATAATTATTATTTTTACAATTTATTACAACTTTTCCAAATCAAAGCTGAAATGTAACGGAAATCGGGAAATATACTCCAATATATATCCCAATCCCTATGCATTGAAATGTGTTCAGCATTTTCCTCGGGCTATTTACAAACACACGTAGCTCTGATCTACTGTACAGAGAAAGCAACTTTCAAGTGATATAAGGAAAAGAGCTAGTAAAAGAGAAAGTCTTGTGCTGACCAAACAATAATATTTGTATTTTATCTTACTGCACTTCGAAAAAAGATTTAAAAATCTGAAATGCATAAATAATATTGCATTGATTTCACTTTTCAATCATTCAACTTCAATGACCTTTCAAAATCAAAATAAATTAAATAGATTCGGCATGGTTGTAGCATCAATTAATGCATTCTTTAGATTCCGCGAGGAAATGGGAAAGCATTTTCATATTTATTTCTTTTTCACGTATTGATTTCAGAAAAAGAATTTTCCATTATATGCCCTTTTGTTTTGAAAGCCAATGAAAAAACCAAGGAATTAAATTTTAATTTTAAAAAGGAATGGACTTACCAATGGAAAGTAGCCACATTAATAGAAGGGAAATGTAGAGAAGCCGAGTTTGCCATTCAACAGTGATCACAGAGATCCTGAAAGCGCATACGACAGATAAATACCGTTCCATAGCAATTGCCAAAAGGCAGAATGAATTCATTACAACAGCCATGCTTTGCACAAAGGGAATTGCTTTACAAAGAAAATTTCCAAAAATCTGAAACATTATAAATATTAAGAATTTATTAGTTTTAATTCTTCTCAGAATTCAAAATCCATTAGAAAAATAACTCGGCTCTTCACCCAAGAATGATATCTGTCCATGATATATCCAAGGTCAATTGTAGCAGAACTAGACACCAAAATGAGGTCGCTTACAGCAAGGGAGACCAAAAACAATACAGTAGATTTCTTTGATGACCTATGGTGGGTACCATGAATAAAATTTTTGTCATAAAAATCTTTATCAACATTTAAATATAAAAAAAATGTATAATTCCAAAGTTCTAGTTCATTGATAAATCAATTAAAGAAACCGTCCTTTTTAACAATTAGATTGCCAACTTTTACCTGGATTTCCACAAGACGAATAAAGCTGCAATATTTCCGCAAAATGCAAATATGAGGACTAAAATATTTCCTGCAGTCAAGAGTGCTTCGGCCCACTCTGGAATTATATGGAAGGCATCTTCCAAATAATAATAGTTTGGAATAGTGCACTAAAATTTTTATGTACAAACAAAACTCAATATTATAAGAAAGTAAATAGGTAGCGAATAAGATGAGACAGAAAAATAGCTAAAATTAGAACAATTTAATACTATGATAATTTTACCTGTGGCCATGTATAATTACTTCCGTTTCGACTTCTTAAGATTGTATTTTCTTCGTCGATTTCATCGAATATATCAACAAGATGAGAATTTACATCAGGCAGCTCCATTGTTTCTAAGCGTGTAGACTCTATCTAAAACTTTCACCACAGTCCACCGTTTTGAAACTTAAAAGAATCTAAAACATTTACGCTGCCAAATAAAATGTAGGTTCATAGGGTGAGCTTCGTACAAAATGACTGAGTGAAATATAGAGATTCCAGTTTTTTAAATAACACTAAGGCTAGCAAATATTGGTCCTATAAATTTTCTATACACCTCATAAAATTCTAGTATGGAGAAAGCAAATACAGATAGATAAAAGGATATGCACGGATGATTGCATTGCTTTTGCGTGTATATTCTGCGTTAACTTATGTGTCATTGGTTTACATTGCGGATTACTGGATAAGAACTTAAGTAATAGCATGCATCATTCCTTTCTTGTTATTTGCAATATTAAATATCAAAAAACATAATATTTCTGTGACCAGGGGTTAAATATTTATCTTGGGTGTTTTGGTGACCTCTTGTTCATTGGACTCACTTCCCAGTTAATAAGGGAAAGTAGAACGAGTTTATCGCCATTGAAAGGTGCCACTGCACTGCTACTGGGGGTTCTCAGTAAATAAAATTAGCTTTTTTTCGGAATAAACGGATTATTATTATAGTGAAAGTAAAACATGAAATTAAATCGAGTAGGTATCCATCTATGTACAAAATGTGTCTGTACGACCTATTATCAATTGGTCAGCTAGACAAACGCCAACTGGTTATAAGCTGTTCGTAATTGTGATAATAAGATTAGCTCTCAGTAAATATTGATTAGTAGATTATGTTCAGCAGTGTCATGATTGAAGGTGAAGGCTGACACTGGTACACGCTTCTCTCGTAGGTAGGCAACTTTCTGTGGCGTATCAACGTACGTACGCATTGGGAATTATATTAGTTTGATAATATAATTCATGTATTAATCAAGTAGGTACAAAAAAACTGGAAATAACTGTAATCTTTAAAAAATAATATTGTAACCTGTGTTAACCTAATTGCTAATCAGTGTTGACTCGCTATCTAAATTATATCTACTAATTTAAGTTAATTCGCATAATTTCCTGTTATCTCTATATTGTATTAGGATGATTAGTGACAGTCGGGGAAGAGCAGTGGCGGACGTGCTACTGATTTTGATTGTTAACATATTATGTTCTGTTGAATGGTCGACCAGTCACTCTAATAAAGCTAAATTCAATTCAATTCAATTGGGATGGAAGATTAAAATTTATAATCATTGGAATTTGATGGTGTCCATAGTGGCAAATAGTGCACGTCTAGCAATACTCTGTTTCCGAGATAAAACCAGATTCTTATTTATTTATCTATTCACACTTTCACACTATTCCTGCCCGAATTATAGCTGTATGTAGAGGAAAAATGCAAAACTAAAGTCGGAAAAACAATTCAGTTTGGATTTATTGACCATCTTTTAAAAGTTTCAAAATAAATTGAATTATTGAATGCAGATTTGATGCTCTATATTAAGTTCTGGAGAATATTAGTTAACCACAGGTAATAGATACTAAATATACCATGGGAAATGGTAAAATGAAGAAATTTGCAACAGTTGTCGGAAGTATAACAAAGAGAGCCTTCCTTATGATATAATGCCAAATTACTGAAAGGATGCCAAATCTTGAATGACAAAACGATGAATGTTACAAGTTGATTAGTATGTTCCGAGATTATTTATGAGACATTTGCGGGTAAAGACGTGAATTATGGAGTAAAGAAAAGTAGAGTAAGATGATAATGGAGATATGTATGGGATTATTAAACTCTAGATTATATAACAAAAGAAGTAACAACCAGTGACGTGCATTTATTTAATTTTCTAGAATTTTCCACAGAAGTACATACATCATTAGTAGATAATATATTATCATATGGCTTATTTATATGGTTAAATTATTTGTAACTAAATCTAGAACAAAACTACAACCAAATGCCCTAAATGTATTAAAACACAAAAAGCCAATGAAAAACAATATTAAATTATGACACTTAATAAAGCATTTTAAAATGGTAGTTATGAAATTAGCTGATTGACAAAGAGGTCATGAACTCCTTTGAATACTAGTCTAAATGTCACTGTTGCATTTTTTAGTAAAATCTTTGTCTCCCAAACATGCTAAATATATAACAGCATCCATTCGGCAATATTGTACAAATAATAAAGTTGTAAATGTTGTAAACAATATCGAAATAATGTCAAGTCGCACGTCACACAAATAGGTATACAATGCAAAGCCACGCACAACACTCATTTAATTTTTATTAAATTAAAATGCTACATAGAATAATAAGATAATTTTATTGGTTTTATTATATTTTAATGAATATTAATACTCTATATAGCTAATTTACTCTAGTAACTATTAATATAATGAGAGAAATTCCCAATTCAGCCACCATAGCAGTCACTCACTTGGCTGCCCCATTCCCATTTCACCCACCACTCACTCATTCTCATCCCCCATTTTCACATACACAAAGATTCATCTTAAAATACTAAAAGCACACAAAGACACACATTTATAGCAATTAGCCATTATTAATATAAAGTTGTATCTTTTCTTAATACTTTGTCTCTTTTTAGGACGTAGAGAAAAATTAAATTGGCTAGTGAATTGATTGTCGATCGTTGAGACAAAAAGAGAGCCTTGTTGACAATGAGTATTTTGACAAGATATAACAATTATCTAATCACACAACCAAAACTGGAGTCAAGTCTGGCTAAAAAATATCAATAGAGAATATATTTATAAATGTGCCATCACAAACCAATTACAACAATTAAGCCGAGACTTTAAGGACAGAATGGATACATTATTAATATTAATATTATTTACAGGAGACACTCAAGTGTTCATTTCTCTAATAATATTTCCAGTTATTTCTACGCTTAGACGCTAGTGCTAAAGCTGATAAGAAAGCTTAGCTTTCTATTTTTAGTTACTGTGGGAAGCCTGGAGATTTTGATTATTAATGCGCCCATGTGTCACATTTATTACATATGTTAATAAACTATAATATATTAGTGTTTAATATCTTGCGGTAGCGCGCGGTCGTAAGCATCGAGTGCTTAAATACGCTTTGTAACCTTATCTAATCTTGTTAGTGCTAGTACAAGAGGTGAAGTAGTCACCCAAACTCTAATAAAATAGGAGTACGGAGCTAAAACTTAAAACGAGTGCAAATAAGAATTATCTTCTGTAGCATTTTACACATAGGTACATATCATTAGATACAATAATCATAATATGTCGAATAAGCATCTGATTAAAATTACAAGCGTCTGTCTTACAACAAATCTATAGACATTGGATTGGACATTGTACTCTCACTCTAGCTCTTATTTATTGTAAGCACACAAACATGTCATATATTTGGATTACATAGATTGTTTTTAAGTAACTCACTTTTTGTGTCCACACTGAAATCTATTGTTCCTCATTATTGTCTTACACAAATGAGAGGAGACCCATGAGAGCATCAAATCCGCATCTCTCTCACTCAGTTGAATGGAGAGGGTGGAGTTGCTAGCGTTCCGGGGTTGAGTTGACCTCATTTGGTGATGGCATTTTGGCTTCAGATATGTAGGTAGGTAGCTATTACTATTTTATGTTCTTCTGTGTTGTTTTTGTGTCAGTACAAAGAGAGCAGACGAGTTGAACCAATTTGAATTGCACGTTCAGGTGCTCGAAGTTGCACGGAGCAGTCTGAGCAACGGGAGTTCATGGGAGACGAAACTCGAAGATTCCTAAAGTATCAAAAGGCTAGCTGGTGCAAAATATTTTACGGTTGTGTCTTAGGCTTAAATAAACACTACTACACTAGTACACTCATCGTACAACTACACTACTCTACAAATCCTTTACTATACAATATTTATATTATTTCTTCTCTAGTCTCTACTATAAGCATCCTACACCTCATCCGTCTGCACTAATTATTAAAACACCCTTAAGTAACTACAGAGTAACATTTTGTAGAAGCCTATTTATAGTTAGTGCTCATTTTAAACACACAAAGCTCAGCTCTGATTTTAGAGGACGTACAGTCAATTTTCATCAAAACATATAGAAACATTGTAGCTACCGAAAAATGAAACTTAGCCTTTACTTAGCAAAATAATTTAATGTTTTTCTATATTGCTCCTCAACTAAAAATCTTATTGACATAGAATGGCAATAATAATTTTCGAATTGAATGAATCAATAGTCAAAGAAGGATTTAGATTCAGGATATTATATAGTAGATACGAATTGAGGTGCTGAAACGGGGATTAAAATTTGAAAGCACAATCTCAGAAAATTGATAGTGAAAAGAGAGTTGGAAGAGAGTGGTCGAGTGAGAGAGACATTCAGTGAGAGATATAATAATAATAATAATCAGAGAGTGACATAACATTGAGTAAGAAGTAAGCCAATGAACAATTCAGAATTAAACTAGAGCTAGAAATGAAACACTTGACTTTGTACAATTGACATAATTCCTATACAGTAGATCTTAAAGTTACAGTAATAACTAACAGTCTAAATAGTCACTATAATATCATAGTCTAGTCTAGTAGTCACTTCTAGTCTAAGCTACAGCATCGTATTATAGTACTTATTACATTAGACGACATAATGATAGAAATGAACAGAGATAGGAATAGAAGGAATACGGAAGAGACGGGCACAGCAGAAATGACTTTCCTAAAGGTTCATCGATTCAAGCTCACCCCGTGAGCTCTCCAAAGACTTGAGATATGGTGCGCTTCAATTTTTATCTTGGTTTCACTAAATGAATAGTAAAAACCATTAATATCTGAGCTTAGATTACATTAATAATCATTATATCATTATCTTAGCAATAATATATTATGCTTCTACGCCGTCGGCTAGGTTCAAAGATTCATATTCATGCTACTTCACTACAATATATTAGAGTTTTCCTATCTTTATATTATTAGTAAACGTGCTAAATAAAGCTTTTGCCTTTGACTCGAATGCAGTGAGGAGCACTAACTACGACGGTTATTTGTTTCTCACTAGAATTATTATTACAGTCACCAACAAGTTGATAGTTAGTTAGCCTATCCCTAGAAATATTTTGTCCACACTACGTAATGTCTAATGTCCTAATATAATATTATGTAGTGTACCTATAGAGAATTCCAACGAGTGCCAATGAGTATAATGGTTACGTAGACTCCTTGTCTAATTAAATATGTTAGCAAATACAAGTTGGCATTTAATAGTTGTCCAAGTGTGTGCTACAATTACAAGTATTATGTTTACTTATTTGTTAGACACGAAAAGAAGGGAATGTAGTCATAAAGTAACAGCGTCAACTAATATTAAACTTTGTTAAATTACGAGCGACTGACAGTCTCATCCAACCTAATCACACAACTACAGACAGTTAAATGCTCCTGACAAATCCTTTCTGCCACTTCAACCACCCAATCAAAGTACATTCTATTTTTCTCCTGTTTTGAATTCTTTTTTCATAAACATAGTCAACGCTAGTTTAAAGATCCCACATTGTTTCTTGTCAATGTATGCATATAATATGCAATGCGTCCGAAATTATTTGTCTTCCTAACTTATGTGTGCTTCTAGTTAATATCCTAAGAGTCTATCTAAAGTGAGTTCAGTGAAAGGGAGACGTTTATTACTAGAATCTTTTCTCTGCATCCCCTCATGTCACTAATCTTTGATTTTTAGTTGTTATTAAAAGATAATGATGAGTCTCAACACTTTTGATTAGCAATAATAATTTAAACTAGTCTCTACATTCAAGGGCAACAATCAAAACATACAAGCTGCTACTATTTTACGTAGCTACACTAAGGGCACACATCTTTCCTATAATTACTCTACATACACAGTAATGAAGGACGATTAATCATGTTTCATGATTTGAACTAAAGAACAGTGATGTCCGAAGTTAAGGCTGAGTTTGGCCCCCGAATTTCTTCCAAATTGATTTCCGGTCGAACCAGGAGTTTGAATTTCTGAAAATGAATTAAAGAAATCAAGTTTTGCAGGCATTCAGAGTAAAATGATATGATTAAGGTGCTAGATGATTACAGTTTGGAAATCTCCAGGAGTGGTACGCCACAACCAAATGGCATAGCCAGGAATACAGAGCATAGAGGTCAATGCTGTGAACCACCCGAACAAATGAGCCAACCAAGGATAATGGTAGTCGAGGTAAGTGATTTCGGACCACTGAATCAATTTGAAGAAAAACACTCCCTACAAAATCAAAAAAAAAGTTTTAAAATGCATTTAGAATTGACAGTATGGGAAATTAGTTATAAGAATAGAAAATACAGGGAGAGTTGAATAAAAATCACTCACGAAACAAATGGAAGGAGTTGCAATGACCCAGCAGAATTTCCACCATGGGATGGGATAATATCCAATCATGTCCCGAATGGCCTCATAAAACCGGTTGGCACCAAAAGCCCATGAAAAGGCAATGCATTCAAAGAAGATGACCCATAGCAACACCAACCCACTGACAGCATACTGATCCAAAAGTTGGAAAACGTACATTCCACCCTAAAGAGCACGAAAGTAGTTACATTCTTTTCGGAATAGATAATTTTGGATGAAGCGTAACTCGTAGGCAGGGAATGTAGTAAATATTGGAATGGTGATTACTCTAGTGACACATGTAAGTCCCATAAAGTAGGACATTATGCAGACGACAGCAATGAAGCTTTCTTTCCGGCGACGCAGAAGATGTGGCCACTCGTCCACCATGGCCGTGATAAATCCTTCTAAAGTACAGAACTGGGAATCCAGACCGATAAACAGGAGCATAATGAAGAACAAGCATGACCACAAGGAAGGCCATGGCAATTGCAGAACGGCAGAGGGGTAGGCCAAGAACGCCAGACCCGGTCCTGCGATAAAAATAGACTCCACATTATACATGCAATAATTACGGCACTAAATCTCCATTGACAGAAAATTTGATGCCATTAGCAGAGTTGCAGCCACGAAGGGGATTCAATTATTTACCTGACATGGCTACCTCATCAACAGGTTTATTTTGCGTGTGGGCCATGAATCCAATTACAGAGAAAATAACGAAACCAGAAAAGAAACTCGTACAGGAATTAATGCAGCACACAATTAGAGCATCCCTGAAGTAAAAAATAATCAGTCCATTGAAAATACATCCGAAAAATAAGGAATAATTAAATTGCAAAAGTATTTATGATTTGTAGACGTACTTGTAGACGTTGTTATTGTATTTATTGTAAGAGCCAAGAGCGATGAGGGTTCCGAGTCCGAGACCATAAGAGAAAAAGATTTGAGTGACGGCATCTACCCAGACTTGAGAATCTCCCAGTTTGGACATATTGGGCATCAGGTAGAATTTAATTCCGACGAATGCCCCGGGTAGGGTGATGCCACGGATGAGAAGTACCGTCAACAGAAAGTAGGGGAAAAGAGCTGTAAACCAGACAACCTTTCCAGTCCAGCGAACTCCTTTCCAGATGCAAAAGTAGCAAAGGATCCAAACGAGCAAAAGAGTTCCAGCCAATTCCCATCTCATTTCTCCCACATCATCCACTCCCGTTGAGATATCCAGCACTCTCCGCCTACATTCAACATTCATCTCTCAGTCAACTTCCATTCCTCTCATTGTCTCTCTACCCTGCACTCTTTGGCACTAAAACCCACTCATTACTATCTCCCAATCAAAATTTGAAAGGATTCCCTAATTTTTTAAGAGCCTCTCTAATCAAATATTTAGCCTCTCTCTCAAAATCCCTAAATGCATTTCACGAGGCTACTCACACAGAGAGCGACTAAAGAAAAACGAAAAGCTCACAGGCTCCATTTTAAAGTTAATGTCTTGACTATGCAGTTCATAAAAGAAAGAACTCATCTCGCATCTCCCTTAAAAATATCAAACTAAGACGTGTACATTGTGTAAAATTAATTAACTTTACTTACTCCCAAAACTCCTTTACAGG
Source organism: Tomocerus minor (assembly GCA_009936455.2). Classification (NCBI taxonomy): domain Eukaryota; kingdom Metazoa; phylum Arthropoda; class Collembola; order Entomobryomorpha; family Tomoceridae; genus Tomocerus; species Tomocerus minor. The sequence goes on from JAAAYG020058688.1 coordinate 21,208, forward strand.
GTCCGACAAGTTCTTCAGCGGAATATTAATTTTACCATTGATATTGCACAACGTTACATTGTCTCCGTCGACAATCTCGTTCCGACAAGCGGAATCCCGGTTGTAAGTTTGTGCCAGACAAAGATCCGTGTTCCAATAATTTTTACAATCACTCCAGGGCAATTCTATGGGAAAAGAAAAATATCGCTAATATTATTATCATATAATTATACGAGAACTGACATGGTACATAAAAGGCAAAACGTGTTTAATAACATATTGCCATCTCTTTTGAATTGAATTCAATGGGAAAGAGGATTTCAATTGAGACGTAGAAAAATATATCGACTACTTATATAAAAAAGATGTGGCTAGTATTTCTAGGAGTTCATATGGGTATTAGAGGGATTGAAGGAGACTACGTGAAAGAATGATGAAAATGTTCAATTGAATATCATTGAGTTCTCCAATAGGAACTTCTCTCTCAAAAGATAAAATCCTCTGCCTATTAATTTAAGCTAAACATATGTCCTTTGTGTGGGAATTGTAGATGCGAACTAAAAACTTACCTACGCTACAAAAGTGTTGGGAAGGAAGAGAGTGGTGAAGAATGTGGATCACAAATAGGGATTTGAGCCGTGTAATTCAATAATAAAGCATTCAGTGGATGCTCGTGGCATGTAATCATAAGCCACTGCGACTCACACACCAATCCTCTCACTTTTATATAGAAGACTTATTTATTATGCCATTGCAGCTTGATTTTCAGACTCCTCTCTATCATCATCCCATTGTTCCCTCTCTCTCTCTCTCTTCGATTTTCTCCTCTAAGAATCTCTGCCTTTATTTGTGTACTTTTTTATAATAATGTAATGCTAGTGAAGGAGTGCTACTTATCTGCCTGAAATATATGTACCTACATGCATTTCTACAGCTCCGTCCTATTCCACTCTCTTCCTCTCCGTTTTTCTTATCTAATGGAATTAAAAGTTTTAAGCGCTAGACGTGAGTCGTATTCTAGATTCTAGTGATGGTTGTCCCGCTGCCGGTATTTCATCAATTCATTCCTCCGTCCCTGCCAGAGAGACAGAGACTAAAGTCGAGGAATATTGATTTCCCAAGTCTATGGAGCTATTTGTATATTTCATAGAGTCAAGGGTGATACAATCCGGGTTTTTTTAACAATGGAGTGCCGATGTGCTTCAGAATTTACATTTAGGGGGAAAGAGATGGAGTTGATGGAGAAAGTGGCTGAGCATTGCTCAACAGCTTCTTCCTTGTTCATGTTGAGATTTGAGTGTGAGGAATGAGATTAGAATGGTGGGCACGACACGGGCAGGGAGCTAATTTCTAAATTCTTTCCTTTCAGTGTTTGTCTGTCGGAACAGATCCATTCATCCCGATTTGCACACAGTCCTGATCTATATTAAACGCATTGGAATGTGACAACGGGGGCTGGAATGAAAATGTCTTATTCTTCCTGTGGGTCTTAAATTGTTGGTGCCATGAGTGCACGACATGGGCACTAAACAAGTTCCTAGAAATCCGTCAGGGGACCTCCAATAAATCTGAATACCTTTTCACTCTCTTTTCCTCTACATATTAAGTAGCTACTAGTAACATATAGCCATAGTGTAGAATAAGAGGATAGGACGAGGAGTCGATAATCTGAATTGAATTAACTAGGAGTTGCAGAGTAGGAAGACTAGAGGAGATTCCACTTGAGATGTCTGTCATAATGATGCAATCGCCCCTCTTCTAAATTCACATTTAACAGACACAACTATTTTTTCTACTTCACTTACGATTAAGTACTAGTTTACTTCATTCAACTTTTTCACTGTGCACTAATCCCTTCCAATGCTCAATCCCTAAGCTACGTACACTCTAACCTTGCTAAATAAATTCTCCCATACTCTTCTATGCAATTCCTCCCTATTTTATTTTTTTCTTTTCTAGCAGCATACTTCTCCATAGTTTGTTAACTTCATCTCACACACAACTCTTTCTCTCTCTCTCTCTCTTTCTTACTCCCTATCTTCTCAAACGGATCAGTTTGTTCAAAATAGATTTTTGACTTCCTTTCAAAATAGAGGAATGAACTTGGGACAACAATCATTAGATAACATTACCAAACAACTCCCCTAATTAGTCCCTTTAAAAATACTTTACATTTCAACTAATTATCCAACGAGAGAAACGCATTCTTTCCACATTATTTATTTCGTGAGCTGTAGCTAACCTGCTTTGAAAGACATAATAAAGTAGAAGATCGCCCATGCCAATACTACAATGTAGTAGACATTCATCCAACAAGACATTACAGCTGCAGCATATCCTACACCTGTAAATAACATTTACGCTTCAATTAGAAACTTGCTTTAAATATAAAATATGCTATAAGCCTTTTTGATGAAGGAATGAGCTACCTTTGAATATGGGGGTAATTTTCCAAACTCCGAGACCACCAATAGTTAAGAATTGACCTACAGCTAGTTCCATGAAGAACATTGGTATACCACCAAGGATAACGGTCAGAGCGTAGGGGACCAGAAAAGCACCTAAAAACACACACCTTATTAAATGAAGTTAGAAAAACATAGGAAATATGACATTATTTTCAAAATTGTAATTGACATGCCTAAAAACACTTAAATCCCAAAAATATATAAAAAGTCTGACGTTTTCTAATAAGTATATATACAAGAATAAACAAATACAAATCTTTGTGCAATTTACTAAAAGGATTTTTGAAAAGCAAGTTCCTGAATCCTACTACAATAATGCTATGATTTGGAATAGTAAATTGAGAATGTTGACATTATGTATGTGTGCAAGTATAAAAGTGCAAATAGAGCAGGCCAGAAAGCTTTCCATGTTCACTTAGCCCCAGGTGCTCACTTATACCAATTTTAAACAAAGAATTGCATTCTTATGTTCGTACTATTGCAAAACGCACGCATAGATACAGATACTTTGTCCAATGACAATTTATCTTCTTTATGAGAAATGTTTTTTTTGGAAAAAGTTTACATTAGGTAAATATAGACTTGATTGGAAAACGGTTTCTATTATGTCAACAGTTTTTTGTCCGTCTTCCATTTAAATATTTACAGACATCTTTTATAAATCACTTTTCGTATTCAATAAATTCATGCTAGGGCTTCATATCGGCGGTTGTTGAATGGAGTAACCAAACTCTGGTTTTTTCCTCACATGGATATCGGTGAGAAAGATGGAATTGAGCGTAGTTGCTTACCACCACCATTTTTATAACACAAGTAGGGGAACCGCCACACGTTTCCTAGACCGATTGCGAGGCCGACGGTTGACATTATGAAGTCAATTTTGGAAGACCATGATCCCCGGGGTGGTAAATCGTCATCGGAAGTATTTTTGGCCAGTTCTGCTTCATTTAGCTGCGCTGCTAGCGCGTTGGTCAATTTCGGCGACGTCGGCCCGGACTCATTCCCGCTTGTAAACTGGTTCATCTCCATACTGAAGCCTTTATCTTTTGATTCAGCTGCTCCACTCTGTAACTTCTCGCTCATCTCAGAGGGCAAGTACAACTAAAACAAAAAATACGCAAAATTAAAATAAGGAAATCATTTATTAGAGCACCGTTAATTTATTCCTGTACATTACCATAACTTCTACCATTAAATGTAACTACCATTATTATGTGCTATAGAGCCATTAATTTATTTTAGTATTATGCCACCGATAAATTGATCCGGCTCCGTTGTTCTACTTTTCCTCGATATCTTTGTAAGGGAGACGTGAAAATAAATAATTTTTTTTTTCGGAACATTAAACTTGAATTTCTATACAATCTATGTATTGCTTCAATTTACTACGCTTAAAACTGTTGCTAGCTTCATTGATACTGATTTAAGTATTACTAGTGACTAGAAAGAAAATTAATAATTTTTATCTGTGTAAAAAAACAATTTCAATAAAGGGCCTCTAAACAATGACACCGAAAAACTGTTCATTGGGTGGGACACGTTTATCTACTTTTAAAATAAAGTAAAGTAAAAAATTATGAACGTCTAATGGAGGATATTTCGTTTCAGCACATAAACTTTAACCAAGATAAAATTATTACGGAGATTATTGCCTGCATTTTAAGAAACTTTTAGAGAAATTAAGGCCCTAAGCAGTTTTCTAAAACTGTTCAGGGGGCAAAACTAAAGATCTTTTAGAGAAAAATTTATGTAGTTGTTTAGTAGTTCGTTAGCAAAAGAATACAATGATACACAGTTAGCACTGGTCGAAAAGGACTCTGACGTCCAAATATTTAATTACGATTTTGTCTTAGAAAAGAAAATTGTCTAATGATTGATAATATTAGAATTACAATTTATTTTCGAGAGATCTAGGGAAAAAGAAAATCTACGATTTTAGAACTAAGATTCTCATGTGCTAAGAAAGAGTTAAGAGGATGGTGCAAGGGAGGAGAGGCCTGTTGCACATGTAAACATGAGACACGGACGACTACGGATTGCAAGTGATGGTTGCGAGCTACTAGAACGGTTTAAAATGTTTGAAAATGTTTGAGAATGATCCAGATGATGGTAATAATATGAAAAGACGCACAAATATGTGAGTAGATTGGCAGGAGTGTGTTGTTTTGAAGATATCCTGTGTTGTTTCGGACACGCACTCTGTGTGTATTGTGTGTGGTTGCAGTTGAAGTTAAGTAGGTACGTTTCAATTAGAGAAGATCTATAGTTTGTATAATTAAGTGTTGCAGGTTTGTTGCAAATATTGTTCACACGTGTGTTGAGGAGAGTAGGTACATGTGTTAGTTTAATTAGTGCAACTAATTATATTGCACGAGCAGTGCCCGACAAAAGAGTCAGGCAGGCGATGCACATGGAAGTGTCTCCAGGCGAAGGACAAGATTTTCGAGAGGATTTCTAATTGCGGAAAGCGGAGGAAGGGCGAAGATGGAATGTGAGGGCAGAGGCTGGAAAATCTTTTTGGCTAAACTGGAGATGTGGTTGGAGCGATGTGAGGACACATGGACACGACACACATACACTCGAGGATCCAGCAACACTTAGCCACAGTCAGCTCAATTTGCATCTCACTAGAATCGTTGCTGCTCTGGTCTGTGCACTGAAACGTCTCTTGCAACTCACCACCGAGTTAAATTGCGGAAGTGTCAATTATACCCCCTTATTCCCATCCTACAGCCCAAGCCTCGTCTCTCTCTCTCTCTCTCGAGCACACTAGATAGTGGATTGTGGCAAAGTAGCGGAGCACCCAACAACGAGCGCAAATGAAAGGAGCAGCCAGTGAAGCAGTACACGCTCCTTGTTTGTTCCTCACTCAGTAATCACAGTGAACGCTGCGTGGCTTATGGGATCCCTGGCTGGATTCGAGCACAGAGTTAAGTAGTCTGGCTGGCTGGTTGATGCAGACGCTTAAGCGACGCTCCTAGCTACCTCCGTCGTGATTTCTGGTGCTCTGCCTCGCAGTGCGATGGGAGACTTCCTTGCTTTGCTACTCTACTGTTTCAGTCACAATGGGTCAGTCCTCTGTTGTGCTGCTGTGACGAGGACTCCTTGGCATTCAGCTCTCCCAGCCTCTTCTCTCTATCTCTCCACCACGGAACTCCACAACCAACTGACTGACTCACTGAAGGATCTGCAACAGAAAGACCGGCCAAAGAAACAATTGACTAGACACGGCGCGGGGACGGTTTTGTTTCGCTCCTACACGGCTACTGCCTCACCAACGACGCTTAGCTCAATGGAAACTGCCTGGCTGGACCCGAGCACTGCACTCTCCACACTGAAAACCCTCGGCCAAAACGGAATACTATTATACAAATTCAAATGGACACGACGGGATCACTGAACAAGCCTCACTCACATCTCTCATTATTTCTCACTCCGCCTTTCATACACACATTCCCTATAATATATTCCCTGTCTATAGTGTCCTGTCTGTCACCCTATGAATTCCAATCTCATCTTCTGCCGACGATCCCACACTTTATAACCACTCTCACTCTCTCTGTACCTAACTTGGCAGTTCCTCTACTTAGCACTTCATAGCACATACCCGCACATAAAAATTTAAGCTTTCTATTAAAAATGCGCACAGAAGTCAAGACAGACAGAACAGCAGTTCCCATTAATTCTCCCTCCACTTCTAATCAGCATAATGTATCTGTGACCATTAGCCCTCATAATACTTCCCTACTACTTTATTACCAACTTACTACCGAGCTACGGACTACAACAATCACTCAACCCTCCTCCTCAGAAACCATCAGCACTCCACACCCTCATTCTTTCTAATTGCTACATTTCAATCCTCTACATCCAGGAGCAGCAACAAGTACACACAAGAGGTGTTATCGATAGCCGCATCGCACCGTTTAACTCCAGCATTCTTAAAAATCTCGTCCAGACAAAAGGAAAACCTGACACCATCAGCTCAACACCACAAATAAAATCATAAAATTCATCCTCTCCAATCTCAATCTTTCCCATGCATGCAACGTTTAGGTTTTATATGAAGGATGAGAGCATTTAGCATCTTTATGACATGAGACACCTCACTTTCCAGCCTTGCTTCAAGGATTCCATTACCAAAAACCAGTTTCGATTTTATAATGTGTATCCTATGCTATTCACTTTTTAGCCTAATGAGAACTGAGAACTACATAATTCACTTATTAATAACTAATCATTTTGCTGAAGTGACCATCGTATAAACTGCCTAATCTCTAGCCCAATCATTTCAATTCCATGTTCAAGCCAAAGTCATTCAATTTTATTACAAGTAATACATTTACAGTCTGAGTAAATACTTCTGTCATATCTCAATTCCAATTAAGAATCAATAGGAACTAAGCATTTGGCTTGCAAAAACATTAAAGAGTCAACACCGTTTGCCTTTTTATAATGCATAGGCCGTCATACGTATTCAAATCTTTATACTTTTACCAACATCAAAACTAATGTCTGATGTAACGTATCTACAAACTTGGACAAGTCAAGAAACTGAACAGTCTTATCAAATTGGGATATTAAACTTCTAATGTTTGATGACAAGGCATTTTTAAGGCTGCCTTGTTTCAAGTTGTAGATAGTCGTTTCAAATGTATGGGGAATAGTGATATGATATTATTAAATGTATCTGCAACTACCTACTGAAAACTGTCAACTGTCTCACATAGTATAATCTAAATAGCGGACTATCAAACGTCCTATGTCAAACATGTTAAATGCAAATGCAATATTATTAGCTGCAGGTACATTAAAGTTGATATTTCTAATACATATATGATGTATTATCCTCTTTTAAAGCTATTCTCAAAAATGAAAAATCGAAATCCTTTCAACATGCAAACATGTTAAAACTTTATTGCTGATTCCAATTTATGGTCAAATTATTTATCTTAAGTATCTGCTAGCTTTTATCAAGTCGTTTTGATTGATTTTGAAAGTTCTAGCAAGACTACAGTTAATAATTTTCATTATGAACATTTCCTGCGTTTTGAAATCCTGATTCGTTTTGATATGCACTGAAATTATTCCAAATTTCATTTAAATAATACTGCATAAGTTATAAGAGGTGTTGAAACGTTTTAGTTTTTTAATTAGTGATACGTATGAAACTTAGGAGCTGATTCATATTTAATATAAGCTATTATGAGTAAAGTTCTCAACTTTTCTTTTGAGGTTTTGACTGTATAGGCATTTTAGTTGTTCGCACAGTTGTATGTGCTGAAATTACAGGTCTGCTAAAGCTTATTGTTACGGGATATTTATTGTAGCTACCTCCACGGCAGTATTATTTCCTTTGGCTAATTTGTGCGATGCAGATGTAAGAGAATTTGTGTGTTTAGATGCAATTGAAATAGTTAATGATTGTGACGACACTCATTAATTGTGGCTAAAGCTATGTAAGCACTTCAGGCCCCATAAGATTCTCATCTGATTGCGTGTCAAATAGAAGAAGGCTCATAAATAAATCAAGCACCCAAAATGCGGAATATTTGGGAGTCGGGCCAGATTTCCGTTTAAACGCCGAGTGAGCTGCTGCTGACATTGCTGAATGCACGCAGACAGACATGCCAAAGATCAAGAGCAAAGATACCGATATTGTCTGTGCAGAGACGAGTGTTCTTTCTGTCTCTCGAGACGCATCTCCCACCGTTCGTTCCACCATTCCCACCTACCTATATCCGCACCTACAAATCCACAAAATAGCTGTACATGCCGTAGACACTTATGGCCTGACTGTTCGGCACTTAAAGCACTGAATGACTTTTCAGTTTGGCTATTTCTAAACATGTGCTTTTTGGCATTTTCACAAATGATGAATTTGTGGTGAATTACGTAGCAGAACCCAAACAATAAAAGCTTCATTAAGAGAACGAATGCATCATGTGTGAGCCCGGTGTGTGTGAATCTCAAGCAACATGCCGACTTTTCTACCAGCTGTCACTTTCGAGAACTTCGTGTAGATTTTGCCGGTGAACCCTGAATATTATTTCCCTCAAACCTAAAGACAACCAATGAAGGCTATTTCTAAACCTCGAGAAAGTCGGCAAAGAGAAAATTGCAGTCTGACTCTTCGATAGGATTTGCTGTAGAAACATTGCGTAGACCAGGACGCTAATTACAACTATCAAATCCAAATACTATACGTCTCTTTTAGAAAATTTAGTCTAAATCATAACTAGACTATTAAAATATAGCTCCCCTTTCCCGGTTTTTACTTCTCAGAACATTTAATTAGAATAATACAAGTACATGGACTAAATTCCTGAAATTTATATCTTGGCAATCTCTACATAAATACTCACACTTTTTATGAGCAACTAACTTTTATGCTGCATCGCTGGCTAGTCTCGACATAACGCCTTAAAATATAGACTAAGAATCCTTTTTTCAATTGACTAAGTAGATATTAGCATTTTATTGTAGAAGAGAGTAGTAAATTAATAAACTGTATAGCTAAAATAGAAATTACATCAAATTTGAAATGTTGGTAATAACTTTGAGTTTACGATTTCCAAGTGAGCTGTGCTTAAAAGGCTAGCAAATATTTTACAGGTCCTCATTTGAATTTTTATTTAAGGGCGCTTTTATCTGACAATATTTTCAACTATGTAAAGCTTCCATTTCCTAGTGAGTTGAAAGCCTGGGATAAAAAATTTATATTGAACGCCTTAGTGGAACAATCAGTTTCTATATAAATAAAATGGACGGTAAATAATATTACTAGTGAAACGTATGCGGTGTTTTACTACCAATATTTTTGGATAAATTTACAATGTAATTCATTGCAATTTAGTCGTGTGCGTTACTGGATTCACACAAATCTCTAATAACTAAAATCCACCTATCCACATTAACTTGAAACAATAGCCAAGGCGTATTTAATTAGATTTTTTTGCTATTTCAATGTTGCAGATGCAATTTTTCCACTCAAAAAGAAAATATAGTTTCAGAAAGCCAAGGCATGACCTGCAAATTGCTGCATGACATTTTTGATTCTCTTTGTCTTTCTGTGTCAAAATTCCAGCCTAAACAAGATTGAGATCTGAATTCCATATAGGATGTTTCATGATTTTGTCACAGGTTATCAACAAAATGAATAACACAACTTTTTGCAGATTAAAAGGAATTTTGCTAAGTTGCTGGCCATGATGCATGAGTACAACGTGCTCGTGACAAACTTTTCAGACACAAGCAAGTAGGAAAACAGTAAAACATTATTTGATATGTTAATAGTCGCTGTACAGCCGTACCTTACTAAACACTACGTTAATATACGTAGTAAACGCTACTTGAAAATATCCTTTTATGCAGAGTATTCCCAAGCTTTTGCAAAATAGACATGGACAGTAGATACACCCAAGTGCGTAGCGTAAACTAACACAGATATTATAGCTATTGAAACCCAAATAAACATTTAAAACTGACATGAATTAATATCACAGTCAATGTACAGTAAATCCTTGAATTGGATATGTTTTTATCTGTGTACAGTGCACATGCATGGATGCTAAGAAGCATTCTATTTATTGTACAGAGTGCTGCGATTTTTGCGGAAGTACAGATATATTCATCCGTAAATCTGACTTATACCTTGTATGCATTTGTATACTCATTTAGTTGTAAACTCGAACGATTTAAATTAAGGAATAACTAGAGCCGAGAAAATAAAATGAATATTTTTATAAAAGAAAATAATAAAATAATAAAAAAAAATATAACTCCTGAAAATCCTACCATACAGAGGAGATCCTCAAAAGAAGATTAATAGGTACTTACAATTTTGATTATGTAAAATGCAATAAGGCGTTGTAGATTAGTTGCGTAGTCAATGGGTTATCAAAAACAGCATAGCAATTAAAGATTAGCAAAGTAAGATACTTTTTTTGGATACAAAATATACATAACAGCTGTTTAAAAGAGTTGTACTCATTTATATAAAATGGAAACATTTTATTTCGTGTTAACATAAAAATTTCCCATAGTATAACGTTCGGATAGGTAAAATTAGAATAATTAATTGGTTTTACGGGAGAGAGTTCCGTATAGTGAGGTTTTACTTCAGTAAGCTTCCCCAACATTTTTGTGCGTCTCACTGCTAATCTATATTAACCTTCCCGACCTCAATTTCAAGCTCTATTAAAGGAAGACAGTTTGAATTGTTCAGACACATGTTCTTCGTTCTTGAGTCATTAAATCATTTCCTTATGATGATGTTCAACTCCTTTGCCAATGAATGCAAAAGAGTCGGTACCTATCACTTTTGCCGTTTACTTATGATAAGTAAATCTCTTTAAGTTTATTTTAACCGGCAGTGAAACGATCTTAATTGTTATTTTCTGCTCCTTAAGAGTCGAAAATAATTTTTTCTAGCACCTACAAAATATTTCACGTAAATAAACTTGTCCAGCAATTAGGAAATTTTCTGCATGTCGACAAATATCTCTTAAAATAAAAATAACTGAGTATTTAAAGAAAATATTTTCCTGTTTGTAAAATAATTTTTCGTTACATATTAGAACCAAAGCCAATAATATTAAAGCAAATGTTTGAATGAACTTGCCGAGATTTTATTATCTGTGATTGAATTATACCCATCAGATCACTCAATGAATTGATGAATTGTGCCGATTGAATTATATTACGTACTTCCACAATCTTTATTGCTTTGTTATTCAGAATTAGTCACCGAGAGTGACCCACTCTGCTCCTTGTATAATGTTCATCTTTAAGGAGAAAGGAATTAAATTCATTTTCTAATTGTCTGTAGTATAAAAAGGACCCGCTAAATAAAATTAAAATGAAGGTCCATGACACAAAGAGCGTTATACTATCCAGATAAATTATTTTAATGGCATCATATTTACGACACATTATACTTACTGTAATAAGAATATCAACTAATATCAACTTTAGTATGGCTTTAACGAATAATAAATACAAAGTTCGAAGAATGGGATGAATGAAACAAAGAAGTATTTGCAGGACGATATAAATGCAGTCACTTTAATTTTTAGCAGCTTATTGGCTGCAATGTAAACATAATTAATTATCCTGTTTAGGACCAACTATATTAAATCAAGTTTTTTGTTAAATAACCAATTAACTTTTATTTAGAGACGCCGCTAGTTATCAATCAGTTCAACAAACCATTTTCTCCTATCAATTAGACCATCTTTATGGAGATAAATTATTCTTTTTCATTTTTAATATAGCAAATGCAATGAAAGACTTTACATTTACATAAATGAAAACAATTACCACTTAATGTTTGGTTAGAGGTTTTTCTACATTTTTCCATACCTAAAATATCTAAATACCTAAAACATCTGAAGAAATTGTTGTAGGTAGAAATATATTTTAACTGATACACTATGAAAATGCTTTTATCTTAAAAAATTTTGGCTATGAAGACTACGTCTACTGTAAATGTTGGTTTAAGGTCTATAATCAATGATTTGATTCGATGATTTTCAGAAATAATACATGCAAAATTACTGTCAGAGATGTACACAGTAAAAAAAAAGAAAAACATGAATACATAGTCGTTATAAACATGGAAGTTTTTTAATTTTAAAATTAATATACCATTTCAACAATAACATTTAAAAAAAGAATTAGTGTAACTGACACAACTACGTGATACTGTAATGTATAGTCTGATTCAGTTATGTTTCTCGCAACTACTTTGCTGATTAAACTGAAAGTAACTACTGATTTCCAATATACCTTGCCCCAACAGTTACATATACAGACTGAATAAGTAGTAGTGTTAAAAATGCTTTTGTGAAAATATAATTCACTTATGGCTAAATAAATAGCTTCAAAGTCTTTTCAAATTTCATCGATCTTCATGTTGCTCATAGCCATCTTATTATAAGCAAAATCTAATTGTATTCATTAAAATGTTAGAGGGAAAACTGGACATTGCTAATTGCTACGCAATTTTAGCGGGCAGATACTGCTACACAAAAACTAAGCATTTGTTTAAAATTTTAAGTCAAAACTTAGGATAGCACAGATTTATACATTATTTAACAAATGCCATGCTTTTATGAACTGTTGGCTTTGTTAATTAAAGAAAATAGAATTTGCAGATATGCCGAAATGGAAGAAGTCAAAATAAGCATTCCTATGTAGTATGCCAATACTCGAGATTAGTCCTGACGTATTTTTGAAGAATATATCCATTGCCAAAGATTCCGAGTCTTATGTTTTGGCATTGAACGTAACCACATGTAAAAGTGGTGAAAAGGCTGTAATCTAGCTTAATTTTACGAGCTGCCTCCACACTATCTAATGCTGTAATGCATAAATAGACATAGAAAGAGTTAAAGGTAAAAGTGACTACATCAAATATTTATTTGCATGTAAAGGAATAAAATAGTGGGATTTTAAATATCTATATGATTAGTGCATATTTCTGAAACTCTATTAGCTACTAAACTAACTTTCTTTATCGATACTGTCCCTTTAAAATAGGAAACGATGTGTAGACGCAATCGTAATTGTTAAAACTGATTATTTTCATGTAAGTAAAGGGATTTCTTCCAATTAGTTAAAACTAATTTCAAGGTCATTTAAATTAGCCAAGTTTAAATTAGTGGGAAAATTCGGGGAAAGTCTAAAATGATGCATACAGAATTTGTATATTTTTAATATTTGAAGCCCGCGTCTGTCATTTCTTATATTGTTAGATTCAAAGGATGTTTTTGAGACTTATTTTTTATATAATGACTTTAAATTTGTAAAAAATATGTTTGGAGAGCGGGAAATATTTCCGGCTGGGATTGTGTGCAATTGTGAACTAAAGGGAATTAAAAGTTGGTGAGTGAGGAAGCGTAATGTTTTCAGATGTCTGCTTTTGGTGACTTGAGAGATGCCCTTGAAAGTCCGGAATGACTCTAGTCTGGCAAGTATAAGTAGGCTATGTCGCATAGATCATGAGGAGATCATTGACATATCACCACTACATCCTCATTAGGGAGATTTCGCACATGTATCACATCATTGTCAGTCTCTCTCGACTCCACACAGAGCACAGAGTTACTGTGCTGGAATTTGGGGTTGGATGTGAGGATTGAGCTGCCGTCCCTTTGCTATGCCTTAATCCCTACTTGGCTGTCTGCACAGATATAAACGGCAGCTATAGCCATCACCACCCACACGAGAAGATTGTGAGGACGCGGAGTGGGGCTAAAGTAGCCAGTGCTCGTATTTCCTAATACTCTGATTGACAAAGCTCGTCTAGCAGGCACATTAAGTTTTTTCTTGCATTGTTGCTTGAGTGAGTGAGTGGTGGAGATAGGATTGGCTGCTCCCTAGCTCATTTTAACTATTCGGAGCTATTACTCATGGAAAATGACAATGAAACATTAGAAGAGTCGTTTTATATGGGCTACCGTATTTGAGCATTTGGCTCGCCAAAGAGCATTTTGTCAGAATATGAGACTATAAGGAAGAAGAGAGAGGTAGAAAAATATGTTGCTAAATATACGACAGGGATGAATATGATGGAGATAGCTATTTATGTCTAGTCTCCTATATGTAAAAACATCTGCAGGCATCTTCATCCTTTTATGTTTTGTCGGAATAGACAAATCTCGTTTGTCTGCACTTAAATCCTCGGCAATTGTGCATCACATTACAAACCAAACCACTGACAATGAGTGGCTATAAAATTTTTGCTCGAATTCCCTCGTCTTCCTCCGTTCACTAACTATTCCTGGCTAGAGGGACACTTATTATAGTCTGAAAAAGCACCGACTGTCAACCTAGAGCCAAAACGCATAAAAAAGGATTGGAAAGCCACCAATCGCTAATCACGACCAAACTTGAAAATTTTATGTCTTCTAAAGTTGTGCATAATATGTGCACACGTCCGTGTCCTATTAGCCAGTTAGCGCAAAAAAAGATGAGCAGCTCCTATAGATCTATATTCATTTGCAGGCACTCAAGGGAGACAGCCTAGGAATGTATTAATTATAATACACGAACTACATGGGCATTCCGACGCATCTCCTATAACGCTTACTAATTCTGAGCATGTAGGAGGACAATTCAGTTAGACACTCCACAGTGTGATCCTCCACATCAAATATATCCTCCTCCACACACAAAACGATCCACCACCGTTTTCCCTCTTTCCTTATAACTCAAATATAAATGCAATAGAGATAGCATGGCATAATTGCTATTCCACATTATTATGTCCGCTCAGCTCTTATCTCATCTCATTTCAATTTCAACCCTCTTCCGAAATTTACTCTATTACAAAGACTACCCTCGCTCAAACCCACTCGCAGCAACCAAAATAAATGTGCTGAACTGAAATTGACTCTCTCTCTCTCTCTCATCTCATACTCCATTCCATTATTCTCTGCATTACCTAGTCAGTGTTTCATTTTGGAAGTACTAAACCCAACAAAAATCCCTTAGCTCCCAACTCCAAATTATGTCACGGGATGGAATTATAAAACAAAAGAAATTAATTCCCGTCCTTCGTAAAACATCCAAAAAATCATGTTTTTATGCCACAAACTAACTGTATTCAGGTAGAACAAAAAGATTTGTCTACAATTACCTACCCTGTACAAAACGGAGGGCAATTATATCGTACTATGCTAGGATACTATAGTAGTAGTTATTTGTTGGACATTGGACGATGGGCACTCTTTTAGACACAAAATCAGCAGTTACATATAACGCCAGATCGACAACTACAAAAAACAAACGACTTTTTCTACTTTACTTATTTGTCCTACGACTACACTTACAAATTACAACTACGCTATCATACACATGGCTTTATAGGGGAACAATGGCCAGTAGTGCAAATACGCATATTCTGATATTGTTATCAACACCCATCCATCCATTCTCTACTACTCTAGCCAAAGAGATCCTAGCAGCTACAAATTAGTTCGACTACCGAGCCAGGGGCAGACAGGAAGTGATCACTTGAAAGAAACAATAAAATTATGTCAGATCTCCGCAAAGGCTATAGAAAAATTAAAAATTAACTACCAAAGCTATGCATATGACATAATAGCCTAGTCTCCCAACTATTTCTAAATGTTACAGTTTTCTATATTCCATATTTTTCGAATAAGTATAATTGTCAAAGGATTTAAAATCACTTCATTGCAATTCCTTCTTCCCTAAATAAAAAGAATCAATGAATCCATCTCTTCATTTAATTCACTCTCCATCCTTTCCATATTTTTCATCATTCACGTTCTACACTTAGCTAATTTTATGGAAATAATTACAAATAC
>JAAAYG020058711.1:0-10179 GCA_009936455.2 Tomocerus minor
CTTAATTTAATAATCTAAATCCAGTAATGTGGTAAATATTTATCAATAAAGTTAAAATGGATGCTTACAACTCCAAAATTAGCATTCTCAGATGCACAATAAGCGAAAGCTTCATCACTGTAAAATCTGGCGTCGAATCCTACACGATGAAGTAATACCGCCGCTTCAGGTATTGGGCTATATTTAAGATCATCTAACGAATCCGGGAAATGCACAAGCGGAATAGCATCAACGACCTCAACATCACAAGGAATTCGTTGCGAAATACTTGGTAAATAATCTGTGATTCGGTTTAGAGGATCGCCAGTAAAGTTCATTCCAAATTCCGTGGGTAATCCCCGAAATACATGAACGGGGTGAAGAAGTTCATTTCTAACTAAATTTGCTTTCAAAGAGAGCATAGGAGATTTGTCACCTATTTCGTCATCCTAATATTCCAGGAAGAAAATTAATGTGTAAAAAATCTTGATTAGAAATTAAAATGCAAAATATTTTATTAAATCGTAAATACCTGACAATCTGAAGATTCTAAAATTAATTTGAATATGTTAGCATTTTTTATTGATTTTCCAGAACCTTGTCCGACTCCAAGATTGTCATCGGTACTAAGAGTCCGGTCCATCATAACCTATAAAATAAATATTATATTTTTCGTTTATAAAGAACCATTATGAATACATTTTTAATCTAATTTTTTTTGGAGATTGTAACTCAATGTAAATAATTTATTTTCGACGATGATATAGAAAATAAAAATGGTCTTATACGTCAATGTTTCCAGAATCAAGACTTGCAGTGCCTACAGGATGACTTCCTAAAACCGTCATCCTTAATTTGGCATCTTCTATGAACGTTGCTGAGGGCATCGGATAATATTGACCTTGTATTGGCAAAGACTCAAAACGTTTCCTTTGAATCATCTAACAAAAAAATAAATTCGGTTTGGGTTTTATAGAAAATTAAAATTCTGCCATCTGTGTAGATTTTGTTTATTTTTAGGGTGGTAATAATATTATTAAAATTTTTGAAATTTACTCGCAATTTACCTGGAAAGCATTGAGATCTGTGTAAGAAAATTTTCCAGAATTAATGCCGCTCTCAAACCGCATCAGCAGCTCAAAATCTGTTTCACTGCTCAGGTCAATTTCGTTTCTTATTTCAATGACACTTTTGTCTATACCTGTAAAAAGGAGTAGTAGCACAAACGAGTAAAAATAAAAAATAAAATGTAAAAATGGAGAATGGATTTATTTTTATAACCTTTGTAGTTGTGAAGGATTATTTTATGCTGAATTGTAGGATAACGAATCTCAATATAACTTTGAAACTTTCCGGTGACGATTGTAATTATTGGTTCATCGATACTTTTTAATAATTCCGCAGGTCCGTCAGGATTAAACAAATAGAGACCTGAACCCTTTGATCCATATCTGTGAATGTAGATAAGCTAATTTTTAAACTTGATTTCGTATTTACGACTATTTCCATTCAACATAATATAACTTTCAAGAAAAGTGTATATAAATCACAAAAATGTACACAATGATTTATTAATTTAAATATAGTCTACTCAGATTCTAAAAACTCACGTAAATAGTCGAATTTTTAAGTCATATGTTATTCCATTCATTTCTATACTCTCTACAAATCCATTTGTATCGAAATTAATAGCTATATGTCCATTGGAAATGTTTTTGGGCAACTTGCTGATTGATATATCAAATCTTGGATGGTGTAACACAATACTTGCATTTTCTTGTGCTAAAAATATTACGTTTGGTTTCTTGACGCTGAAAAGATAAAGTATTTTGGTTTATGAAAATAACAAAACAATATATAAAAATGTTAAATTTGCAATTATATTTTTGGGATATTAAATTATAGTACAGCCTTTGTGTAATACTGGAGATCATAAAAATTTTGTTGGTAAAATATAATATCAAATTAATCTAATACAATAAACACATCATTTTAGCATTTCCTTTATATCAGTTTAATTTAAATGATTTTTTGTGCTTTAAAAATGATAGTCAAAGCCTTTTATTGAAAGACATTTACCTATTTGGTTCAGGAAAGTAGCGAATTCTTACAATGAAACTAGAAATGGCCATCGCCTCTAACTGTGCCACAAATTGTAACTGAAAAACATTTCTGGAAACTGTGTAGTTATTTATGAAGATAGGCATTAAATCCGCATCGATAAACTGTTCCTTTAAATTGACCACATGAAGGGAATGTGCATCTTCAGGAATTTGCACCTTTACAGTTACAAGCGTCGTTCGAATCTGAGCAATTGGATTATAAACGGTGACGACACATTGAGGATTGAAAGAATTGAGGATTATGACTTTTTCCTCTGGCAGTGAGTAAGCCAATGGATTTAAAGTCATTGATTCGAATTTCATGTGGAAAGGCCCCAACTCGGAATGATTAAGATTTTTTAATTCCTCTACATATAATTCTTTTAAATGACTCAGAATTTGTATAGATTCTTGCATTACATGTTCACAGTGTTTAATAGAACCCATTAACCTGAACCAAAAAAAAATGTTTTTTTTTCAAAATATTTTAAGATAAACATTTTTTCATTTTGTTTAAATTATTTTGCTTAGCAATACTTTAAGCGTATAACGTTTTGAATATTCTAATACTTTTCAGCGTAATCCTTCATTACGGCATCTTTAGATGTTCCGGTAATACCATCATGATGCTGAAATATACTAAGAGTCCGTCTAGCATATCTGAGTTTGCTGAACATTTTTCTCATGAAAGGGAATTCAGTCAAATTTCCTGATCTTTTAAATAGTTCAGCAGAAATGAAAGCATAGGCCATGTGAGCTGCTCTAGTAAAATAAAATATTATTAAAGGATGTTCACTAGTAATCCATTTAAATTATCAAACAATAATTATTACTTTAAGTGGGAAATTAGTCTCCTGTCAAGGGCCTTGTGAAATGGTCGAGATGTGAAATATCCGCTCCAATAATGATCATTGTTATCAGCGTACGTATAAAAATCTCCAGATAATGTTGGAATATCTATTTTATTTGTGACACCCTCGGAACGCATTCTCTCGAAATATTCGTTTAGAGTGCCGAATTGAATCTTAAATTAAAAAGAAAAAAATATCAATACGATTACATATTTTTTCTACAATTTACATTTTCTATTATATAAACATTAGCAATTAATCTACATGAAAATTGTCTGTGTAGTTTTAAACTTGATTAATAAGAATTTTGAACAAAAATACAAAATAATTAATGAAAAATTAATTGCTAACGTGATAGTGTGAAGAATTAATTGACCTGTGCATGTAAATCCGTTTTATTATTGACATAGTCTTTTATTCTTCCCAAATTTGCAATCATTCCATCCCAATCTTCCTCCTGGTTCCATGCAAAGTCACCACCGAGGGGCACGAGGATATTATTTGTTTGGTAAAGCATTGCTTTTTTCTTGTATTGCTCAACTAAAGGTTCTGATATGTTTTCAATGTTACTCTGGTTAATTTTTGGACCAAAATTAGTTGACCAGCATACAGATTGATTAGGACCGCAAGTTGAAGGTGTAGCATACGAATCAAATGGCATCATATGCGTTAGTATGTCTGTCGTCCCCGATTTGTCTAGAAAAGTTAAAATAGCAATCCGTCAAAAATTTAAATATAATAATGTTAATTAAATTTGAAAGATCAAATATGAGTAAAACAACTTGAAATTCATTATGGAAGGATACTAAAATCTATTGTTGTTTTAATTTGATTACCCCAGCTCTGTCTCCAGAAGAATTCAAGTTTCTGTTTGTTACCCAAGTATTGTTTCACCAGATAATGCGTACGTTGAATTACCATATTTCTAAAACCAGCCCTTTTTAGTATGTATGCCATTGTGGGTGATTGACCAAAAGGATCAATGGACCAGCCATTTCTGCAAAAATATTTGGCGAATTGAAAAACTTCTAAAAACTAAGATGGATTATTAATATATATAGATGGTTAAGAAAATAATTTACATTGGTCTATAACCAAGATGCTGTTTCAGCCATTGATTCCCTTCAAACAATTGAATTAATAGAGAATAATAGTGAGAATTGGCTTCATCAGCCATTACCCAGCCACCTGTTACAAATTCCAATTGCTTTCGTTCAACAATCCTAGAAATGAATCTTTAAGTGACTTACAAGTATAAACATTCTTTACTAGATTATTTACAGCCAATAATGATTTATTTAAAAAAAAATTATTACGTGATTACTTTTTCAACCGCATTCGATCCTGTTTTGAAATTTCGTCCCACCATATGCTAAGGAAGGATACTTCTACCTGGATGAATTTCATGGACGGATTTTTATCCAACTTCTCCAACAAAAGATTTAATATTGTCCTTACAGTAACCACAAAATATTGCTCGAATGTGGCCAACCAGCCTGTTCACAGAAAGTTGTCACAATTAAATAAAACTGCTTCTTAGAAATTATCCGGTTGCCGGCAATTTTTGTAATCTTGGATTTCTATAGAAATTATTATCAAATTGTGCTCTAATTACGTAACCAGCATCGTCGTGGGAATGAGGAACTAAGAAAACGTTCAGTTTATTAGTGTCTGTAAATCTTGAAGTATTAACTGTGATATTCCAATTGGCTTGCCAGTCTCCAAATTCTCGTTCGTCACTAAAATTAAAACTGTCGTAAACGTCGAACATCTAAATAAAATAACAGATTTAAAAAATATGTAATTTAATAACAATAATTAACTAGTTATTAGTACTAATTAGTAGCTATTTCTATAATTTCAATTAAAATTGTTTAATGTATTGTTTAATATTAATAGTTAAAATGTGAATTAAATACAAATAATATATGTTTTACGTTAATGTCAGAATGAGCTTTGCCTTCCAATTCAAACGACGATGAACAATTCTGAAGATAGAATGAATTTTCTTGGATGTATATACTGTCATTTTTGCCTTTTTCTTTATTTTGAGTCAAAAATAGGAATGATGATTTGTTGTACACTTCAACAATTTCACTTACTGACTTATTTCGCGGTGCTGTTCCTAAGATATTATTATCTGTATTATTGGGTTTGGCTTTTCTGATAAAATGTGAATGTTCTGCGTAGGGACATTTTATAGCAGTTCCGATGAAAATGCAAATGAGCACCACGAAATTTAATTCACTTTTTATAATGTTAATCATCTTTGGATTTAATTATCTCAGATATCAACTAAAAATAAATTATGATTATAAATAAACACAAGGGCTCAAATTGCTAATTTATAACTGGAAATTGTTTTAATGTTAGTCTTCTGTAGATTTTAAAAACAAAAGTTCAAAAATGATACATATGTCACTCACATCGTCGCAGCTTAAGTTATTAGGTTGAATACTTACTACAATCAGCTAACTAACTCCAAAATGAGAATGCATAGTAACAAACAGATATTTAAATTCGAGAAATGAGACAGTCAATCAACACGGAATTTCTACACTTAACATTGCAATTTATATACTTTACAGTTGAAGATCGTCGCACAGAGCAATTGAGCATTGGCAATGTGAGTATGTTCTTCGTAATTTAAATCTATCTACCATAAATAGCAGATGTGTGAACCATTTAATATCACTGAATGAACATATTTTGCAAATTTCAAATGAAATTCATTCCTACTTTATTAAAGGGGCTAAGCATAGCATGACATTGACGATTAAAAATTAAAACATAAGCACAACATAGAATTAATGCTTTCATTGAACTCTATTGTTATTGCCAATTAAAAATATTAACAACTTCCGGGTGTGAATTTTTTAATTTTATTAGATCACCTGTAAATTAACATGTCCCATGTGATATTGGTGGGATCTTTAAAATTGCATTAAGAATTAAATGAATTTTCTTTAAAGAAAGGATTTTTTTTAATTTCATTAAACCGGTTTTTAAGACATTAAACAACTTTGGTCTTCTAGCAGTTTCATTGCAGAGTTACTTTTTCGGTTAATGTCTCGATAAAAGATTTTCACTTTGAAAATTGTCTGTGCTCTTATAATATTAGCGTGGGGCACTGGGGCACAATGAAAAATGTTTGGGATTTAACTTCATTTTTTGTTCGTACTATCTATCGTACTATAAACAGTTCCTCAAAACGAGAAAGTTGTAATTAATTTAAATAGTATATGTGAGATTTAAACCTAAATGACTAGAACTAGCTGATTTATGTTTTATCTTAATTTGTAAAATGCATGAAAACGTGAAGCGAGGGAATTAATAAAAGGATTACGTTACCATAACCAGTTAACTATGCTACAACAAATTTTATTATATTTCCATGTATATTGATATTGACAATATTTCCTTCGGTTACATATTTTATAAAATATATGTACCAGATGTCCTAATCTATTTAATTATTTACATACTAAGATCTGAAAAGTTTTTGAGGAGAAATTGCAGTAATCATGATTATTACATTGGGAAGAAAGCTATTTTTGTACATGTGTTATAACAATATTAGGTATAGTAAACAATTAATTGAGGAGAGAAGCTAAATATATTCAGTACATGGTTATTGCTATTATTTAGGTACATTATAACATGGTTAATAAATTCTCTGAAAGGCTAATATAGTATTCAGGAATTCTAAGGAAGGTAATTAATTAAGTAATTCTTATTTTAAGGAAAGTAGCCTATTTACGATACATAGATTTTATGTTTTGCTAGTTAGGCTGACGTTGTTATTCCAACTGCGACTCGAATTGGCAATGAATGTGTGGACATTCGGGGAATGCGTTTATGACGCGATAAATTATAGTTTCGTAAACATTGTCCTGGAGTATGTTCTTCAGCATTTTGTTTAGTCTGTTTCCATTAGAGATATTTGTCATGTTCGTACATGGACCTGATTTAAAAAACAAAAGTATCATTTAGAATTTCGTTCAAATTCTTAATTAATCTGAAACAGTTTTAATTAAATTGTTTGAGTAGTCACAACTTACTGTACAGGTCCGCTGTGAACCCTTGAGATGGCAAGCTCTTGAAATAGAGATGCATGGGCCTGAAAACGTCGATAGGAACCACTTGAGGCACTGCGAAATCCAACAATCTAATACGAATATCGAATCCAGTAGTTTCCTTCGGTTCGATGAACTTCAAAAACTGGCACCTAAAAACATTTTAGAATAGCTTGAAAAATGCACTTTGATGACACATTTTTTATTACTTCACTAGAAATTGAGTCAGGCAGATTAATTATTTTTTGGGAAAAGTTTTAATTACCTGTGGTACCATTGACCCAATTTAACAACGTAATATACTTTCTTCCTAAGTTGATTCCTCGACATCAGTTCACGATTGCGTGAACAGTCAAATCGCCTGTAAGCTTTTTGCAGAATCACGTCCATCCACACATATTGCGACAACTGAGAATGACTTCTTAGCTGAAATTAAAAATGCTTATGATGAAAAGGCCAGTGATAAGACAATAGAAAACTAGAATATTATTATTTTGTTTGCAGCTATACTGATATCATTCCTGAAGGATCCACATTGATTACACGAAAGATTTTCTGGCTCTGCAAGTTGATGGCTTCAGATAAATCCTCTGGATGAGGAGGACCTTCAAGAGACTCATCGTCATCATACCTATTTGCTGGAATTTGGAAATAAACAGAATGGTTTATTAATAAAATAAAAGTTAATTTTATATACAGGGATAGTGACCTACGATAGATTATTAAAGAAACTTACCAAAATGAATGATACTGGCTTCTTTATCGGTAAGTATTTCATCCTCACGACTCAAAGCACATCGTTCTAACACATCTACACCATCCTCCGTCAAAAATTCCTACAAACATTAAATAAAACTACATTGAAATTGAAATCGGTCAGTATGCTAGCTTCTGCAGTACATTCTAACGCTTATCTTATGGTTGAGCTATCTATTAAAACTATTTGTATTTCTTAAAGTCTTTGACATAAACGTGGGGATTTATTTTACCTCGTTTCCCATATTCATCCATTGTCCAGCAGCCATCGATACGACGAAATTTGAAACCGAAACCGAAGCCGAAAGTTTACTTCCTGTCCTTCCCAGTCTTGATCCTCTATAAACTTCCCTGCAAATAGCAAATGATAAAATTGTTATGGAAATAATTGTGAACAACGAAAAGTTTGGTGAGTGGAAAGATACTGGCGTACGTTGGCAACAAAATACTGAGGACGAGAAATCGTATACAGTAATGACATTGTCAAGGTCTTAGCCTTAACACCGAGAAGTTATATTGCCATCGACAAAAGTTTCAGCCCCAGTACTCCAGTACATATCTTTCAACCAATTGATAAGTTTAATTATACTCTACCTTTAATAGTGCGCAGTTTACAACTGTTTATTGGTTTGCTGTGGGTAATACGAATATCCGAATAGGTAAAATCGGAACGAAACAAAAATACCAGCCTTTATATTTTATGGGTAGAGCAGCAGCAAATTTCTTTCGTGTTGACTCGTTGACAGTTGCTCTATGACTACGACTAAGAAAAAGTCCCACAAGCACAAAAGAACAAAAACATCGCCTCAATGGACAATTAAAAGCATGACGACGCAATATGCAAGTTTATATTTGCTATTGCCTTAATTGATAGATTGATTTACATGTTACGAAAATTGAAATACTTTTTTTTTAAAATTACAGTAAAATAGCTAGTGAATTTCGGATTTATGAATTACGAAATTAGTATCACTACTCATTGCTAAGTTTAAGTTTAATTACGTAAATATAATTATTTCAACTTTCGATGTTATGGATGGGGTTCTAATTTGTTTGGTAGAGTCTAAGACCTAATTAAGCGTTGTCGGCATGTCAATAGAATTGACTACAAGCACCTTACACCAATATCTGGCAAAACTATCCTCGTATTTCAACATTTTCAACAATGACTGGCTAAAGTTTGGACCAATTCATATATATCACGCAGTAAAACACATTGAAAGTAGACATTGGAATTGATATGAAATTCGTTTTAGACTTTTAGATGTAGATATAGTCCCTAATTATTTTTGTTTTTTCAGAAACATACAAATACATTTTTAGTTCAATAGCTTATTGCTATCTAAAGTGATCATGAACTATAATAATATATCGTGATATCTAATATATATTATTCAAAAGTATGGTTAAGCACGAATTGAACGAAGAAATTGTAAATCATATTATTATTCTATTGAACGAAACCAGAAACGATGATGACTAATACTATGAGGCATATATACAATTTATGTAAGTTCTCAGTTTTACTGCGAATGGCACGTTTACAAAATATTAGAAACTTCAGAATATTTATTTGCCATTTTTTCTATGAAAAAATATCAATGTCGATGATTTACAAATATTATGTGGCAAATGAATGTTTTCTTTTACTGTTTCAAACCACTGAAAGCACACATCCGTAATATATGTACAGGACTAATAAGTTAATAATATCCACACTCTCTACTGACTATTTTTTCTGCTCTTCTCCTCATGAAAGTATTATCTGCAATTCATAAGTAATTCATTTACTTCATCAATGTGATCATCTACTTTTTATGCTGTTATTTAAAAATTTGATTACAAAATTTCTGTTGTACGACACCCCGGTTGATCATTGAAAATTACGAGACGGAACCGAAAAGGAAGGATAGCATCCCAAACTGACGATACGACCGGGAATGTTATCAGGACTTCTTTTGGTTACTCTTCTTTTCATTTTGTTGGTGCCTATCCGTCAATAAAGCAAAACATTATTAACCATTACACATCAATAAGATAAGTATAATTCAATGTTATTTCTCAGAAATTTTGACTCGGGTTGTCGGGTTGATAGAATATTTATTATTTTGATTTCACTGTTTATAATAAATGCGATGACTGCTACCAGCCCCACACCACGTCTAGATATTGATGTAGATACTACTCATAATAATAACGTACGACTCTGGCTTTTATTCTTCAAGTTATTTAACCCTTAATTCTGTGTTTTAGTTGTAAAAATAAAATTTATCATAAACACCGATATTCATTGATGAATTCGCCGATTTCTTGAGTTTCAGTCGACATCGGAGGAAAAAGTTTGTCTTTAGTGGTCAATGAATAACCCTCAAATGAGTTTGCCCGACTGCAGTAATAGAATATTCCAGCTGGAAA
>JAAAYG020058722.1:0-10178 GCA_009936455.2 Tomocerus minor
ATTGCGTAGGCTTATTTTATTTGGAATTGGTCCGGAAAGGTTTAATCCCTCATGGGTTGATGCTGTGTGTAAAAGATTTTTCATTTTCAGCAGCTAATCGTGGATTCGAGGCGAGGTGACTTCCCTTCTGGTCCCACTGTAACGGACCTTTTGAAAATATATTCAATAAATAAACAATTTCTTTAAATTGCCGAAAGTTTGACTAAATATTGTCTGAAGGTTTTCAAAAGGTTTTCGTTTTGGCAAAAATGTTGGTGGAAATATTTTCTTGGCTAACATATTTGCGCAAATGTTATTTGTGTAACTACTATTTTAAAAAAAAATTTGCGTTTAATATAATTTAAAACGGCACGTTTTCATTAAAAATGAAAACATTTGATATATTTTTTATCCAATTTCTAGTAAATACATTTATTGTATATACATGCAATGTATGCAATTATATATTATATTTTGAATTTATTTTAGAAAAGAGATAACATCTTCAGCAGTTATTCATGGATTCGAGGTGACTTCACTTCTGGCCCCAGTGTAACGGACCTTTTCAAAATAGAAAATAAGTTGGATATATTTCTGAGGAGGCTTGACCTGAATGCCAAAACGTTCTATCGAACAGCGGTGGAATATTTCCCCCATGTCGGAGCTAATGCTTTGAGAAATGGATTTTATCGGAAGTTCAACTCTATCCAGGGCGCTGGTGGCCTATTTTATGCAACTACTCTTCTCACCGTTGAAACAATGGACACTGCTCTACAGATGACTGAAGCTTTTGTAGACAAATACTTTTAATGATATTCGCCATTATCAACTTTATTATCACTGGAGCTTGTAATTTTCAAAACTTACTTAAATTCCTTATTTACTTTACATTGCTCATAACAATGCTTATATTTATCTACTTTCTTTTATTCAATTGTAGCATATTTTTATAGATATTATTTTGAGATCGATTTGATTTCCCTTTTCAGAATTTAGTCATATTTAATACTAGTAGTACACCTAAATCTACAGCTATAATATTTATATAATATTTATAGCTATCATGTTGTTCACTCATTTGCATACATAAATCGTAATAATCAACTAATATTTATTTTTGCGATCGACAGCCTACAGGTCGCACTTCAGCATGTTTACATAATGGCTTCAACTGAGTACTCAGCAAATATTTTCAAATCCTATTGCAAATAAATGTTATATATGGCAAATGAAATAAAAAAGAATCCACTATATAATCATTATAGTTTAGTTGACAAGGTTCTGTGAGACATTTCGGCTTTTTAAATTTTCCCATAAGGATTCTGTCGTTTTGCCGCCGTGGCGTTGAGTCTAATTTAAAATGCAAAATTTTCCAGCCCACAATTTTAGAAAACGTACAAAGCTGCAAAAAATATTTAAAAAAAGAGAAAAAAATCTCAAGGGCACGTTTCTGACAGCTGAAATTTTGTCTTTCTAGCATGCAATACGAATCAAAAATCTGTTTTAGTAGAATTTTATTTTTGAAAATGTACGAAACCTTTCCCTCGAAAATGATTTTGAATATGACAACGACTTAACTCCATCACTTATCATTGGCACGCTGAGGTGCATAGTTTCCATATTATTCGTAATCAGCGTCATCGAAAACCTGTGTAAACTGAATATGACAAATATCTGAGGAAGTTGGGCAATGCGTGCTTACTGACCACCACCTTCCGGTAATTAACAACCAATAGCGATAAATGGTTTCCATACTCATAATCTGCGTCAGCACCGAAGGACGGGTCTATTTCTACTAGTATTTATATAATGCGGTGTTAAAAGAAAATGGAATACGATTTATGTGGCTTGTGATGAATTCATATATATATAGCTACCTGTAAACCAGTAAACGTCTGGGGCTGGGTGTAGGTCTATTATCATTGGCTGGGTAGCCGTATTTTAATTAACTAAGAAAAATCCTTGATTTAGGCGACACTTAATGTCTAAATAGGCATAAAATTTGCTTATAAATCCTACAATGACATTGCACGTTATCAACGAGTGCTTGTATGCAAGAATATTCAATTAGCTAAAAATAAATTATTCCTTATCCCAAAAATAAACACAAATAAAAATTCGTAAAGCGTGAGCACTGAGCACGTGATAACTTTTTTGTCTCAATCAGTTTCAAGTTTCAATAGAGCATGCTATAAATTATTACACAGTAAATATATAGAATGCCAAAATGGGTTTATGATTCTTGATTATCTCAAAATCTCAATTATAGCTGAGCTTCTGTGTTTACTTAAGAAACTAAGACTATCAAGACATTCGTTAGACATGTGGCATAATGTGGACGAAAGAGTTCCATAACCCTTTAGTGTTTCTATATGTATACATGTATGTAGGTAGTAGGTACCTACCTACTATTATGGCCTATACCTAAGAGTAAAAATGATTTGTTAGTGCATCTGTTCCTCGATATTTTAATGGCATTAACATTAATTAACAATTAATTTTGTGTTTTCCTTTCACTGTTTTCTTTTAAGAATGCACGTATCGACATCCGAAGCAAAAGTTCGAGCAATAAACTAACAGCGTTACAGTGTTACTTGTGTAAGTAATCAATTCTTTCAGTCTCAAAATGCATAATGTATTTAATTGCTGCTTTAAATGCACCTACCTATCCCAGTAACCTTTATTGAGATTCACTTTCATCAGACTATGCTGACTGATATACGAATAGACTATCACTTGTTTTTTACATCACATTATTTTAGTATAACACATAATGTTATTATAATTGGTTGGCACGATAATAAAATTAATCTCAGTTAAAGCATTAGGCCAAGATCAGTAGTAGATCTGAAATAAGTGTTTGAGATAGTTACAACTTTAGTGTCTTCCATTTCTACGAAGGTCAACATAGTGGATCAGAAATATGATTTGAGGGAGAAATATAAATAGCTGCCGTCACCTCTTTTAAATCATTCAATTCACACTTTGAGTCCTATCAGAAAACATCTGCTTCTCTTTCGTGGCTTTGCGTCCAAGCAAATTGCAAATCAAACATCATGCTGAAGGTTATCATCAAATTAAATCATCGAAATCCCATCGAATCACATTTTAACAAAATTTCTGTGAAATTATTTAAAATTTAAACATTCCGCAGGCCGTTGCTCTCCTTACCATCATCGGAGTTGCTTCCGCTGGAAATCTGTTTTTGGGGCCAGCAGCTGTAGGATACTCCGCAGCTGTTAACAACGCTGCTGCCAATGCTGTATGGCTTCAATTTCAAACAGTAAAATTTAATTTTTGGAAATATTAAATAATAATTCCATTTTCATTTTTTTAAAAGGCTCATGCCGCCGCTGGAAATGCTCAAATTTCAGCAATTGCTTATTCTCAAGCCGCCGCCTCTGCCCAAGCTGCTGGTATTTTAATTAGCGAAAATGCTGCACAAAAATTACCAAAATTGTAACCAAAATTTATTAAAACTTTGAATAATAAAATTTGAAACAGCCCGCGACCAAGCTAACCTTAATGCCCAAGCTGCTGCTCTTGCCACTTTGAACAATGCCGGAGCTGCCCGCAATGCTATTGCTCAATCATCCGTCAATGCCTATGCTGCTGCCGCTGCTGCTGCTCAAGGACGTGTTTTGGCTGCCGCTCCAGCTACCGTTTTAGCTGCTGCTCCAGCTCTTGCTTCCGCCGCCGATGTCGCTGCCATCAACCAAGCTGCCCTTGCTCAAAGCAGCGCTGCTGTCCAAGCTGCCCAACGTGATGCCGCCAACCAAAACGCTGCCATTGCTCAACTCAACGCCATCAACTCTGCCGCTGCCCAAAGAGGTCACCACAACATACAAATTGAATTGGGGCGCTTTTAGTCAATTCATGTGGCGCTTCTTAAAATGAATATTGAAATATTTTTTACAGACGCTGTAGCCCAAGCTCAAATTAACCAATACGCTTCTGCCAGAAACGCTGCCATCCAAGCCAACCAAGTCGCTCTTGCCCAACAAGCCGCTTCTGTCATCGCCGCCCAAGCCCCAGTCACTCTCGCTGCCCCTCTTACCGTAGCTTCCCCCCTTAGCTACGCTGCCATCAATCTTGCCGCAACTAGCGCTGCCCAAAGAGACGCTCAAGCCATCAACAACGCCATTGCTACCCAAGCCGCCATTGTCAGCAATTCCGCCCTTTACTCAGCCCCGCTCCTTAAAATCCACTAAATTAAATTTTTTTCGATTTCATCCAGGTCAGTCTCTTTCTTTTTTTACTTCATATATAATTCTACCTTTAACTTATTAACTTCATACTAACCTCGCCGACGTTTATTATCTATCGGTGTCGTTGACGAAAAATAGCCAACTTCCCTCGCGTTGCATGTGCACAGGAATATCAAATATCATGAAGACATTCTCGGAAATAGTCAATTTTTTTACAATAGCTCTCCGATTCTCTTTCTCCTTTTCCTTAAAACTCCCACAATGTATTCTTAATTTGTCCAGGTACTTTTTATTGGTTCTGTATTTATTCTCCGTATTTATAATTACAAAATTTTTAATATCTTTCGTGTTCTAAGCTTTTTCTTCTTAATTATTCGGGCAGTCAATGGGTTATCATTCTTGGGATTTTCTTTCTCTTCTGATACTATTTTTCATCTCATCTTGTTTTCTCTGTTCTATAATCTCCTCGAGTTCCGGAAAATCTTTAATGATAATTAATATAGCTGTGCATTAACAATGTTTTAAAATTAAACTGCCAAACGTATTTATTTGCAATATACACTTCTAACTCTCTGGAATAAATAAAGAGAAATTGCAACAAGTTAAAAATATCTTCGCAAGTACGTGTTTACATTTATTTCATAATAGCAGATCATAATGATACAATAGTTAATTTGTATACACTTATTAATTATTGACTGTCTGTAAGCATATATACTATTCTTCAAATAGGTCTGTTGAAGATAAATAAATAATTCTAAAATTAGAAATAATTAATCCAGTGCGGATTCTCCCGACAGTCTATTATTATTGTAAATTGGCTAATGAAAATATTTTCCACAAAAAATATCTCATTTAAATATAAATTAGTGTACAAAATATATTGTAACTGTACCTGTTGATCAAATTATTATTAAGACATGACCAGTAGTGTATAAAATGCAATTGACCATATATACCTACTCAAAACTGTTAAGTGTCATTTTATACACCATGAGCAACAATATCACTTAGTGAATCGATTGTAAGTGGCTAAAAAACGGCAAAAATACTTACAACTAGTTTGGGAAAATGCATGGAAAATATTTTCTTGAATTCATTTCAATATACGAGTTCATTTCAACAAACGAATCATTTTGCCAATGATCAATCCTTTTACAAAAAAGTCAATAACAATTAATATAATAACATTTAAAACGTAATTAAAAGTTTGACAGTGTTTTTAGTGATGGCCATTATAAATGTCAAAACGATTGTTTTCATCCCTCCTAGCTGAATGCTGCAGGGTTGACAGGATTTTCTGAAGCGAGCAAAGTATTTCCCATCGGTACTTTGTTGTCGTCTGTCATTTTCTATTAAGTTCAACCATCTCCAAGACGCGATGCATTCGTCAGAGGTGACGTACACTCGGGAATATACGTAAAGAATGCAGCACCACGTTATCGTTGTCACGAGTGAAGAAAGAGCCATCCAAATAACTAAATTCAACAGTGCTAAATCATTGTGATTTTTTACTGCGAAGAAATTAGCAGAGAGACAAGCGATACAAATCAAAGTATGCAGCACGGAGTTCATGTAAGCTGTTATCAAGTTGAAACTTTTGTTTAGGAGCTGAACACCCCGAAAAGTTGTAGCAAAAGTATTTGTTGGGATGCTACGAATGCTTTGTAGTCGTCGGTAGCTTTGAATTCTGAAATTTAATTGCAATAAATTAAAAATGGCCAGTAAACTTTGCTGTTTATGTAATGAACGTATAAATACAGGAACTATATTTGTTAATTATAATTAAATTGTTACCAATTCAAAATTCTGGCCTGTAGCAATTGTCAATTTTAAAATGAGCCGTTTTATAATTTGCCCACACATTAAAAAATATATATTTAGTGAAGTTATTATTGCTAATTCTTTAAATAACTTTTTGAAAAGAATTTAATATTTAATGAATTCGGATATACAAATTATTTATTTCTAGTTATAGTTTTTAACTTTGTTCATTGTAACAATTCTTTTTATATTTTGAATGCTTATTTTTCTACCAATAAATACTTCTTTTTCCACTTTGCTAGGAAATGCGTGCATAAATATTTATTATCAGCTCTTCTTTCCGTTCTGGTAACAGCTATTAAAGCTAATAATATTATATGATTTGATTGCCATCATAATATATAGGATTGTCATATATAATAAATGCTTGCCGAATTAAGGAGGGTTTGTAACCTTTGCAAAATCCTAATTTAAGCAAAACAGTTATTGTAGAACAATGAGAAGCACATTTTTGAAATTGTCCCATATTTTTCGAGGGTGCCTTGACCAACATTTCCAAAATAACTATATTATAATTATATATAATAATACATATATATATATACATATTTATAGTGTAGTATATAATGTAATATTATATACAATATTATATACTATACTATAATATAATTATATATACTTATAATTAGTTATATCAGAAAAATTTTGTGGAGTAGGGATAACGCATTGAAAAAATGTAATTTGAATTTTCCGGGTCACTTAAAATATGACCCTCAGCTTAAGGTACCCTTGAGTTTTATCTATACTTTTTTTGATATTTTTTGCAACTCTGTATGTTTTCTTAAAATATCGGATTCAGGATTTTGTAGCTGAAATCCTGGGACGACAGTTGCGGGAAGTAAAATGGCACGTGCATGGACAATGTACATATTAAAATGCTTTTCAACTCCCCTTCTCCTTTAGTTTGTGTTGTCGTAAGCCTACAACGTTTTTTCTACTCCCACTAATATTTTTAAACTTTATCGCACAATATAATCTACCATCTGAAAAGCCCCACTACTCCTTAAACAGACAATTTATTGAAGGCTCAATTATGGAATAATTGGAGTTTTAGTTTACGGTTAAGAATGGTATTTTTCAAAAATGAATGACTAACCTCAGTGAGTTGGTCATTGTTCTATTGCAGAGCAAAGCTAAAACAATGATTGCGAAATAGAAAAGTGAGGAGGTGTACGCTATGCTCGTTGTCCAGTAAATGAGAATGGACTGGGCTACCCGAATGACGGAATACATATTTGGAGACGATGTCAGAAAATAAGTTGGAAATAATTTCCGATGAGCCTGTCGGTAGACAATGAAGGAAGCGTTGAAGGGGAGGAGAATCGCCGCATAAGTTGTCCAGTAAATAAGAGTGCTTAACTTTTTCTCCAGAACTTCGTGTTGCCTTATGGCTTCCATATTCATTCCATGCTCCACTTCATAATATCAAAAAAAAATAGTTCATTATATTAACTAATTTTGAAATAATAATTTTAAGTATTGCTTTAAAAATTCGAAACATTTCCATTTTTGACAAGATTTAAAAAAATATTTACCTCTGAAATTTTTGGCGTATAGAAACAATGAATTGAGAAAGGACTGGATATCTTGTAGTTTGTAGTAAGTCAGAAGTTGGCAGAAAAGAACAATACTTAAGAACAAGGAACACACAAGACACAAAACCACAGTCGGCTTAGAAGGGGATTTACTTTTCTCAAGTTCTGTAAACATTCGGAAAATCAGATAGAAAATACATAGCAGAAATGTTGGAATTGAAAAAAGAAATAAATATTTATTTTTTGAAATGACAATTCGACAGGGTTGACTTTTAGTCGGTGGCATCATTTTATACGGAATAGTACCAATAATATTTCCACAGAAAAAAAGAAATTGAAAAACGCGAAATGTCTTCTCATGTAACATCGTGCTTTCTAAATTTTCAGTTGCAAACCGAGCTCTGCTGCTTTTACTTTGCCTCTTCATTCTTTCATAGAGGCAGATATTTGTTTTTCCATTTTTTCAAGAATGTCTTTACCTATCTAGCACTACACACGACATATTGTTATTGAGCTTAATAGGTTAAAATGCCTTAAATACTTCTTTTCAAACAGTATCGTCATTGCAAAATCGAAAACATTTTAATCGGAACAACTTAGAACTTACAATGCTTAGCAAATATTGTAAATATTTTTTTAGAAATAACTATAATAATTACAAATAGATATTAGAGTCAAAAAATATCAACTTTTAAGGTTAGCTTGTCAGTCTGGCAATGAGACTGGTTGTAGGTATCCTTGACTATGCCTGTTCTCAACCAGTGAAATTGAATAATATATCCTAGCTAGTCTTTCAGCAGCGAGACTGGTGTAAAACGGCAATATAAAAGAGTAGGGAAAAATTTTAGAAATCGCTTGAGGATTTCAGCATTTTGAAAAAACGGACGAAGTCTATAAGATATAGTAGGTATACTATATATTATATATATACATATATATATATATATATATATATATATATATACCTAGTCTAACTCAAAAAAAAGAGTAAATATTTCTCTAGTAGACATGTCTGCATATTTGTAAATTCTGGGCAAGAAGTAGGAATAAAAAGAAGTTCAAACTTTTAGCACGTAATATAAAAATTTGTACTTGAATTTTTTTTCAAAAAATAATTACAGGAGTTAAAATTATTTAATAAAAATTGTCTTTATTTACGCTAGTGAGAAACCTGTAAATTCTTAATATGACATCCAAAACTGCCCCAGTTCTACTGGGGACCCTATCTCGTTGCAGATAGTTGAGACAAGCTAACCTTAATGTCAGACTGTTGAGAATTTTTCGTATGTCACTAACTACATAGAAGCAACGGCAAAGCAAAACTTTTACGTCATTCATTATTACATGGTAAATATATAGAATTTATGCTTTTTCAGAAATAATGGTTTGTAATGTTATAATTATGCTGTAGAAGTAATAAGTCTCCATTAGTCCGGAAAATATTGTACTTCTTTTTTCTAAATCATAAAATCGTAAAAACTAACTATATGGATACCAATAACAAATTACACACTTTTCCCTCTACGCATTCAGCCCTAGAATTAAAGTAGTTTCCTATTTTCCGAAATGGTAAACGCAGGAGTGGCGACATAAGGAAGTATAGGAACCAATAACGAATTCAACGAAATTGAATACAACAAAACTTGATTACAAGTATTAGCTTTAATGTTTATTGCATCAGCCTTGGTAGGTCTAGACATTTAACATTATTTTCATCAAGGAACATTATTTTACCGTCAAATCATTTTTGATGGCAGAATTATATAGTGGCCATTAATGCGCTTTAAAATTAGTTGACATAATGTAGTTTATATGACCCAGACCAATTAAAGTAATTTTATACTTTTCTTTTTACATTCAACAGGAATGAGACAAATGGGCTACTTCCTCTCATTCTCAGTCAATTGACTAAAGTATTTTTTATTATAGGTTCATATAATACTTCGTATATATGGAATTGGACTTTGTGTATCGGATAAGCTGTGGAAGGA
Source organism: Tomocerus minor (assembly GCA_009936455.2). Lineage (NCBI taxonomy): Eukaryota > Metazoa > Arthropoda > Collembola > Entomobryomorpha > Tomoceridae > Tomocerus > Tomocerus minor. Next base: position 9,538 of record JAAAYG020058722.1, read on the forward strand.
AGGGCCATTAATTTTCAAGAAAACATAGTTCCATCGATGATTATTGCCTCCAGTTCCTTTTACTCCAAGCAAATATAATACGCAATAAACACACACCTATTATTATAAACCAACCAGAAACCGACTTATTTTCATAATTCTTTTCATTGTATTTGTGCTAAGGTCATCTACCCAAAGTTTATTTTACTAATATAATATGTTTTCTAACTTTTAATTGAAATATTACTTCCTAGGTCACTTGAGTTTATCTATTGTCGACAACATGGTTCCAGAACCTCCCAGTATTATGTATTATAATAGTGATGTTATATTATAAATTGAAATCTTTGTCAACAAACCATAGCATAGCATACATAGAGTAGAATCAATAGGAGAATAACCTCAATAGAAATTCTGCAGGACATAAAACACGTAGTAGAAACTACTTTCTTATTCTACTACCATGGGACACAACAGTTTTTCTTTGGAGGATTTCTAACCAGCTTTTATGTAGTGAAAGAAGGGACAATGCGTGCTTTGCTTTTTACATTTTCTTTTAGAAAATAGTGAAGTCGGCTAGCTACCAGCATACCCCGGCGCTTACTCACTCAAACGAGTAGGAGTAGGCAAGAGAGTGAGCTCACTCAAAATTTTATTTTGAG
>JAAAYG020058733.1:0-10172 GCA_009936455.2 Tomocerus minor
CCTTTTTCTCTTTGCATGCATTCCTCACTCTCGTCTTCGTCTTTCGTCTTCGTCGTCTTCGTCTTCGTCTTCGTCTTTTCGTCTTCGTCTTTCCACGCAAAAAGATTCAATGGCTCACTTTAACGTCATTCGTCTTTCAAAAAAATAATTGTTCCCTCTTAGTTACTCCGTTTAATACGGTTTATTTGGATTCAAAGTGTTATTTACATCGATTACCGATATAGGGCCGTGCCTATTACCAAAGTGAGTAATTGCAGGAATTCGACTGTCGTACAAAATCGCGACACTGGATGTTTTGGATAATACGTCAATTATTGTATTTAATCCTCGGATTTCTAAACTGTTTTTTTCTTCTGATATACATTCAACGATGGCTAATTCGAATACCAAGAATACGAACAACAATTTATCCCAGTGATTATCTCGTCCAGAAAATCCTTTATTTACGTCTGTAAAATGCTGAAGATCCATGTCAACTAGGTAGGTACTCTACTTCGGATTAGTTTTAATGAAAAAAGTAATTTAGTGTTAGTGTTAACAGTATTGACAATGACGTCAATTAGTTTTTATGTAGATAATAACCCTACTTTACTGAGGTTAATGTTACCAAAATCAATTGTATAAAAATGAAAAATATTTCATAATAGTTTTATGAAATTGAAAACTTTTCATTTTAGGATTGAAAATTCGTGGATTTACTTTGGGCGAGTAATGTTCATGTAATGGGTTCTACACCTTTGACAAATGAACGCTATTTAAAACTTTCTAATTTTCAAATAATAGTGGCAACATATAGCAGTTAGACACGGACTCTTGAAAATAATAAAATTGTTCATATTCTGATAAAATCCAAAAATATTTCAGGTAGGTACCTACATAGTAAATGAGGAATGGCTACAACCGTATATCATTTCGTCCACAAAACCCAGTTTTCTTCACGTATGCTTTTGAATTATAAATTATTGGTGCGTGTATTATCATGTTACGCTCTAATTCCGACTCACAGCTAAAATAATTGGAGCAAGACGGAGATGCTCGGTTTAACAATAAATTCGATTAAAGCAGCTTTGGAAATTCGATGTTTATTACTTTTATTAATTTATTTTTCTTTCTTTATTTATTTTTTAAGTACCTATTTATTTTTCTTAGGGTGTGATCACTTCAAATCCGTATTATTTAAATGTTAGTTTAAATATAATTGTGTATTAATACTGTTGGAAAACTGAGACAATAAAAATAAAAAATTCAATGTTGGTGTTCGCTTCAAAAAATTGTACATCAGCCAAGGTGGAGATGTCTGTTCAATGCTGTTTTAATTTTTGATGCACTGTATATTTAAATTAATTGCACAAAATGACTTATTGCTAATAATTTAAGTAATGCACCGAATCCTTTTGGTTTTCCTGTCATTACCAATATTTAGCAAGTAGTGGGTCTTGCTTTTATTCTGTTTTGTACAACAAAGAGTATTTTACAAAACATGATTTCTTTCATTAAACAGAATTTTTTCCCAAATAACGAGACATACAGACAAAAACAATTTAAAAATACATATATAATTCATGTCACATCTAGGTGACTGCTATGAAGGGACGTCGTCTAGGCAGAATACGTGTGTTTTAAAGTTGCGAAGAGGAAGAGTTTCATTGGGAAGTAAAAGTAAGTAAACTCTGTTAAATCAAACAGAAATCAGGAAAGTATCAGATATCTCTCCATAATGGCAACGAGAATCTATAAGAGGCAAAACTACACCCCTCGGTATACAAACGGTACGCATATTCTGCTAAAATTAAGTAATAACATTTGAGACACATAGACAATGAAAATCAACAATGACATCAGCCAATGATTATTTCGTCCACAAAACCTACGTTCTTTAAGTATATTTTTTAACTACAATTATTGGAACATGACTGAGATATTCAGGGTAAACTTATTTGAAGTCGTTCTGGAACTTTTGTGTGGCTTACTGTTAGATTCGTATGTATTTGTTTCAGGAAATGATCATTTAAAATCATTTTTGTTTAGTTTGGGATGTAATGATAATCTGAAACGTGCATTGATTTTAATATAGTTAAGTTAACTAAGTCTATTAACAAAGAAATGATACCTTTGTTCCATGAAAAAATGTAGTCACACTTAAAAGACATGCAATCAATAATAGAATAAGCCGTTTTTTAACTAATGTACAGAAGAAGGAACTTGCACAGCCTTTATTTTTCCTCTGTAGTATACCTGTGGTGAGTGACTGGAACGAAGTTGTGTGTGATGAGTGAGTGGGGAGATGGATGGCACACAGACAGACAGACATAGTCGTTCATTTCCATAAAGGAGAAACTAAAGTTCCATCTAATAAGTAAAGTGAATGAGACTTTTACAGTTACATACAGTGACTGCCAGTAACGCAGTAATAAGTGCTTTCATCAGTATTCTCTTTTAAAAAGCTTGATGAATGCTGAATACAATGATAGTAATAGCAAACACAAATAATATTATTACAAACGTATTACAAATTGTGATCAATATAAGAGGACACCAAAAGTAGAAAAGTGAAATCAGCAATTTAAACGACATTAGAGTGAAACAAGTATATAAAAGTTGGAATCATGACTAAATAAAAATTTAGGAAAAGTTCTATACCAAAAAGAAACAGACAAAATGCAGCGGAAAAAGCGTAAAGATAAAATAAAGATGTAATATGCAGTAAATTCCTGAACTCATTAGATTTTGAATTCTGAAATAGTAAAACTTTTGGTTGCGTGAACATAGCATGTCGAATCCCACTGATGTCTTCAAAAATTTTTCGTATCCCCGAAAATATTTTTCGTCACGAAATAAGTATTTTTCGTCACGAAATAAGTATTTTTCGTCACGAAATAAGTATTTTTCGTAGGTATCAAGCCACCTGTTCGATTGCACGAAAGCCATTTTTGTGTTACATACATTCATGAGGTCATAAAAGTCAGACGCATCTCCAGTGAAGTCATTACAAATGGACACAATAATATCCGAAGGAAGTTGTGATAATGTTTTCAGTTTATATTGCTGTTCTATTTCGGCTTCATTTTCAATTACTTGGCGAAGAATTTTTTTGTTTAAAAGATTAAGGTACGATAAAAACGGAATGTCAAACCATTCTGGAGGAATTTTGAATCCTTGAAAAAGTTTTTTTAACATAAGCATATCAAAGACATCATAATTACCTTCACACAATGAATATTTGGAACTTTTAGCCACAAACATATTTTCTAATGTGTCCGGCAAACTTTCGTGGAGACATAATCTGTTAAATAACCATGAATTTGATAAGTTTCGTACATGCGCTGGGAGAAACATTTCATAAAGCTCAAATGCAAATTTGTCGTCAGGGCTTATTAGGATAAATTTCTCTAGATCTCTAAATATTGTGTAATCAGCTTTCCACTCTTCTGGCAAAACTAATTGGCTGACGAGGATTGACTTGTATGCGTTGCTAAGAATTACCCCCACAATAATGATCCAAAAGTCTACGTAAACTTCCATTTTACATTCCCTCCTGGAATTGACACTCCCTGCTCAAGTAAATTAGAGGCATGATCATAAATTATTTGGAAAATATTCCCTAAATCTATGGTTTTAGTATATTTTATTGATTTTAATTTTATTGATTTGGTTTGGAAAAATAGTTATTGAAATGAAAATTGTTGACAAACAAATTAATAGCCAACTTATTTTATCAAATGGATAAATGTATAAGTCCCATCTTAATTTTTTATACTTTCCGTAGCAGGTAACAAAATTCCATTCCATTTCTCCAGTAATTATGGCAGATCTTGTGACTTTCGATAATGGCATATATGCATAGGCATATAATGGCTATATTTATAATTTTATATCAAAATCCATTAACCCGGTCCTATAAGTTTAAAGGGGACTGTCCCATTCGACCCGGACCGAGTAGAAATATTGTCAGTCCTTGTAACGAAGGAATTCATGGAAGACGATGTGGTAAGCTCATAAATTGGAAATAGCATCACATAAATTTGAGATTAAAAATAATTGATTTTGGTAAACACATCACAATCACAGGTTCCGGACAGACATGTTGCGTTGATAATGCGGGTTGCAGTTGGTTCTGTGTAAATAACCGAAACTGAACCTAACAAGGAAACAGTATTGGTTTCACTTAAATTAGTTTGATCAGATGTGGGAAAGCCAAAACCTTCTTTAGTGTATGACGCCTTCAATATTAATTTACATGACGTCATCTATATTAATTTAAATTATATATAATTTTTATTTAAATGAATCGGCCCTAAATAAAATTCTTAAATCTTCAAGCGATTGCAATTCGTCGAAGACTAAAATTATACAATTCATTATTGAAGTACTGTGCCCTTAGTCATAGTTATGCTTTGGGGTCTGTATTCACAGGTGGGACTGCGTTCGGGCGTACCTGAACTTGAACTAAATTCCGAATCGCACTCTCCGAACTGCTGTGAGACTTCATCTTGATTTTGCACACATGGGAATATTAGCGTTACTACTAAGGCTAGACAATTTGCTCTATTTGAAACCCGAATTTAATTGCGTATCTTGCCAGCCCGGTTATAGCCTGACTCCAAACCCGCCCTAATAAGAAAATGAGAAATTCCGACAACGGTCCGGCATTTCAGACTCCATTTCAGCTTTTTCCTGACATTGGTTATAATGTTCCAACTTCAATTTCTTATTTAATATTAAAAAAGGCGAAAATTGATGTCTTATAACTCAAGTTGATGTCTTTTATTGTTTATTAAACATTTACATGTAGGTATTATAACATACACAGAAATCGAAAGGCAGATGAAGAAGCATGCTGATACAGAGCGTTTACATTCCGATAAAATGTAATTGCCACAGGGGGAGTGGTAGAGGTAAGTGTAAACAAATGTGGAATGGTACGTCCATGCGATTCATAACAGTCATTGTCCTGTTTAATGCTCCAGTCCGTCCAATTGTAATCTAATAATAATAATAAGGATTAAAAGAAAGGATATTAAAACAAAATTTCATTTAGTGGGACCCACCTCTTGGGGTTGCAGGTTTTTAATTTTTGTATGTTAATATGTGCCTAAAGCTTAAAATACATTCATTATATCCTATACAAACACAATACTTGCCCATCTGCCTTAAAGTTGATGCTTACTTTCAGTAAGCACAACAATTCCACGTACCTTACTCAGTAAGACATCCTACTTGCTGGTATGTCTTATAAGTTATTTCTTATATAATACATCAATGTATAAAATAAACAGTAAATGGCTTATAACTCAGTAACCGACAAAACGATCAAAATAGATAAAAAATATAAGTAAAACCAGATCATTCAAATTCTGAAATTTTGGTACTAAACAAGCTTACGTTATAATATTTTAAAGGACATTGTATAAATTAATATAAAAATAGTCATGTAATTATATATAGTCAATTACATAGTCATGTAAGATCGATCACATTGTCCAGGATAAGATTAATTTGGAGCATGAAATAACCTAATGCCAGGGGGACATGGGTACTCGAAGGATCTTGCATAATATTATATTTAACCTAAAATACGCTCAGTCGCCTATTAGCTCAATAAAAAATATTGCAATGGCCGGGCGTCAACGGCTTTCAAAGCCTTGTTAGTCCATTAAGTAAAATTAGATCTTTTAATTTATCCTAAATTGTTAAAGTGCACCCAGGTGACCTTTTAGTTACAAATTTCTGTTAGTTTTGAACTGTAATGAATAAAATTTACGCATACCTACGATTAGTTATGCGGCATGCGTAGTGGTACAAGTCTAAACATGTTTCAGGAACTAGTGCTACTATGATATTGTTTTAGATTTTAAAGAACTGTGTCCCCAATCCCCAAGGGAAAGAGCTGCTTCGATATGGTCAATTAGATCAACTGACCTTTGCATGAATCCCAATTACACATGATGCTTGTCGCATTACTCTCCTATTTCTTACTTATCTCTCACAATTATTGCGTAATCTATTATGCTATATGGTCAATTTATTTGTTTGCATTACGGAGATAGATTTAAGCGATATATTTCAAGAACACTGTGTATTTACTGCCGTTTATTAAAACGTAAAACCGTTTATTAGTTACATTAATATTCTTGCTACCACGAATTCACCGAATTCAAAAGTAGACAACCGTGTCAAATATAGGATGCTATTATCTCATTTTAAATGGTGGTACGACGAATTGACAATTTATTGCGTAAAATATCATGATGTACCTACATTGTCAACATGCAATTAATTTTGTTTGTATGACAGTAATTGATTTCAACGATATTTCAAGAATTGTACAACTCCGTAATTATGAATAATAAACTCTAATGCCAAACTGCAATTGTCGAACAAGGTTCAAAAACTAACATAATTAAAGCCTTACCCCATTAGAATGAAAAGTTAAAACATTTCACAGAAAGTGTTTTTGTTAATCCGGCTAAACAACCCAAAATGAATATTCAAAAAATTTTATTTGTCACTGCATAACCGTCACCAATTTGTCATTTCCAAAATTTGGGTTCATGGATCTAGACAAAACAACCAAATATAAACACTAAATGTAAATTCTTTATTACACAAAAAAGTAGTAGCAACATTAATACTGTTTCCACCTTAAAATTGCATTTTATAGTAAAATTAATTCCTAAGTATTTTACCTAAGGGGAATATTGTTTACACTATTCAAATGATGTGAATATTTTTTCTTGATTTATCGTTGGGAGCTGCTGCATAGAATACGCTTCGATTAAAGTTATTCCTAATTTTAAGACAATATAATATATTATGTTTCACGCCAACTCCGCGTCGAACGTTATACTCTCATATTATGGCACACGGAGTGTAGCGCTCACATAATTATAATTCTTGTCTAAGGTTCCGTGCACTCATCGCCGACGCCCTCTGAGGTGCACTGGAACCTTAGCCAAGAATTACTTAATTATAAGCGTGTGCCGAGCAACACATGGTTATTGTATAATTGTGTAATACGGCATTATTCCGCGTATCTAAGTAATAGATTTTGGTGCTTCTATAGATAATAGATAATTGGCGGCATTAATTATCTAACACTGACTCCACTAAGTTATTTAACAAAATATTTTTATTTTCAAATTTTTTTTGTTTCTATGCAATTAAATTTATTATGAAGTAAAGCATTTGATGTGAGTTCTAGTCATATTGGGTTGGCATAGTCAGGGCTGTAAGATTTCTACGAAAGTATGTAATGGCTAATGGTCTTTCAAGCAGTTTAGTTAGCAATTTTTAATTGAGAAGATATGCTCTGGAAACACTGTTATTACACTTTATTGTTATGAAAAATAACTACGGTGAGACTTTAGTGTTTTGTGTATTTTGCTGTTACTGTATGCATAAGCAAAAGTAACTCATTTATTGAAAGAGAGAGAAGTTGTCAGGAGAAACACAGGATTGAAACTCAGTACAGCTTTATGATTTTACATTGTATTTAAATGCTTGCTGATATTCATTCAACACACTACAGCTACATGTGTATACTCTACAACATACAAGTATAGCATAGGCAGGGGTGCCCTCAGATTTACCACAGATGACCATAAGCCGCTTAAAGGTCAACTGTACCCTTATGCTTATTCTACGTATCATAAACTTTAAGTACTGCCTGGCAGACCCTACTGCTCACTCTGCGAGGCCTGCTGAAAATACTGGTGGTTCTGCAGAGCAGGCCATACACTCTACAAACTGGACCGCTGCTCATCATGCAGATGGGCCGCGGCTCATCATGCAGATGGGCCGCGACTCATCATGCAGACAGTGAGTCTAACAGAAACACATTTCTAATAGCAACTACTTTACTGACCTAAGGGTTCAGCCTCGTTAACATTTACTGATCTGTACCCTTGATCTCTTAAGTGTAAAACTAATTGTGTGAACTTCGATGCAAGAAGTGTCACATGCATGCATTTAGATTATTTGTCTAACATTTATTAATGACTTTATATTGTAAAATATATACAAGTTTCATGCGAAAATAAATATTTGGAAAACAGATACCATTCAGATAAAGTCACGTTGGTTACTTTGTCGAATTTTTATCTAAGCTAAACCCGATATCTAAGCATTTTTATCAGACATGACAAACATATAAATACGGAGACTAAATAAATCTTTTACTTTATAGTATCTAATTACTAAAAGAACTAGCACAATATTTCAACAATCTGCTATCGTATTCTTATTGGTTTCTGGCGTCTTCAACGGGATGTTCGCCAAGGGAACTCCTGTCGAAGATTTTTTAAAAGAGCATGCCACATATACCTTAACAAAAAATCGTAATGACAAAAAACAAATGTAATGTTTATTTCAAATTGATGTTTTAAATATTTGATGTGGATTTCATTTAGAAAGAATAAGTAGCCTACTGAGAGTTGAACAAAACATAAGGGAAAATTAAATTAAATGGCATCCATATATTAATATGCAATTTAATATCTAAACTGCCTATATATAAATTACTTATAATTGCTAATAATATACTATCACGTAACATGTAAAAATATAATTTATATGTCAGTATCTTTTATGTCCTGTGATAACAAGAAGATTATAAGTGAAAGATAGCCCAAAACTGTAGTAACCTTCAATATTTTCGAACAATATTTATTTCATTTTATAACATTTTGTACATAGCTCATGTAAAGGATCCAGACAAAACTCCGCACAGGTTGAAGACTGATTTAATGATACCCAACATTAGGTTAGTTTAGATTAAAGGTTAGATCGGATAAACAATCTCTATTGTTACGCGGATGTCTGCAATCAGTATGTAAATGGTTCAGCGTGTAATTTTATCCAGAGTCCATGTAAGCCTGCATTTAATGTTAAACATGTTAACATAAAAACTTCACTATAAACGTCAGTTAGCTAGCATGTTTGCTTATACATAAATAAAAATGCAATACGGGGAACTATTTCTTTTGTGATGTTGATTTCTGACTATTAGTCTACACGTTTTTTATAACAATTCGGTTCACAGCAGTAGTTTTCCTAACCATATGCGCATTTACATCTAATTTAAGTAACAATTTCATTTCGATTTAAGTCTAGATAAGAATTCGTATAACAAATGAAATCCTTACAACAATTACTCGATTACATTTACACAAATATTATGTGTCTTCAAAATGTATAAAATATATGTGATCGTTGCATTACTATCAGTTGAGTTGCAGGTGCTGGTCCAGAGTTGTCAGAATTATTGAGTCCGGGTGGATAGAATTGAATATCATTTGATTTCGTCTTACACCTGAAGCCAAAATAAAATTTTGAAGTCACTGTCAATTACTACCTGTCAATTAAAAATATTTAAATATATTGGCAAGGTGAAAATGTCTCATCGAGCCTGCAAGAATTACATCAGGGCTCTGCCCATCGTCCTATTGCTAATAATTTTAACATTATTGTCTCTTACATATTAAAAGTGCGTCTGCCAGGCCCTTGGACGTTGTGTTTGGCAGCAGCAATGATGACGATGATTATTATTACACTTTCGACGAAGGCTACAAAAGGGATTCAATAAACGGACGAAATGAAGTACTATCGGCAAACATTGGAGGAGTTCCTTCCTTTACTTTTAAACCAGTCCAAATAAATTTAAGTGAAGACGAGGGATATCCTGAAAGAGAGTAATAGTGTGCAACTTTAGAGCGTCTAATTATTGCAGTTCCTTGCCTTGTACTGTATACATGAATCACCTACACGCTGGTTGTAAGTCTAAAAATGTGCAAAATAAAGGCAAACCATAATCTAAGTAATAAAAACTTATTTGCGTCGTAGGTATCGGGTTTTTTATATTTATGCATAAAACTAATTTTTATTTTCAAATTTTTTTAAAGTCAAAAGATCCATTCTGTTTAAATTAATTAAGTTCTCACAATAATTCGAAGCATTGAACTATTTCATTATTATTTGTATTATTTGTATTATGTGTATGTGTATCAGGGAACAAAAAAGCAATTGCTTTTTTACATAAAAGGAAAAAAAGCAACCTTTTTTAAAAAAGCAATGCTTTTTTACTTTTTCCTTTTTAACTGTTACAGCCGATGTATCCTTCCAAATAACTACGCTATCCAACACTCTGTCAGATAGAGATATATTAAAGTCCGGGT
>JAAAYG020058744.1:0-10171 GCA_009936455.2 Tomocerus minor
GCCTTGTGCAAGAAAGAGATAATTGTTTCGGCGGGGGCAATAACTTCGCCAAAATTGCTCATGCTGTCAGGAATTGGCCCCCGGGAACATTTAGAGGAATTGGGGGTAAAACGATCGCATTTGTAGCTATTCAAATTATTATTAAAATGTATTCTGAAGTTTTGGTGATTTACTTTTAAACATTTCCAGATTCCCGTACGACATGATCTACCAGTAGGCCGCAATTTTCAGGACCATATTGCCGTTCACCTCGGACCCTTCTTTATAAACCAACCACATACGCTGCAGTTAGAGCGAGATGTTACGGCGGAATCCTTTGTTCAATTGTTCACCCTCGGTAAAGGGGTTTTGACGTCTTCTCAAGTGCACGCATCCGCAGTCTTTTCCTCCACCTTTGCAAAAAGGCATGGGGAAGGGGATTGGCCGGATATTCAATTATTCACCTTCGGCCTTTCAGTCTACCGTGGTCTCTATGCCCTTTGGAAGCAAGCCTTGAATTTACGGTCGGATATATTGCAACAGTACTACAAAAACGATGTTGATAAGGAATCTTTCCATATCTTCGTTTCTGGTGCAAGGCCACACTCAAAAGGTTACATCAAATTGGGAGGAAGAAGTTCCCACGACAATTTAATTATCGACCCCAATTACCTAAATGATCCCGAATCAATCGATGTCAAAGTTCTCGTCGAAGGAATGAAAGTGGCTCTTGACCTTGTCGAAAACACACCAACATTTAGAAATCTCGGTGGACATTTCACAAACGCATCTTTGCCGGGCTGTGAGCATTTGTCTTTTAGAAGTGATGATTACTGGGAATGTTATGCCCGACGACATAGCGCTACTCTACATCATCCCTGCTGTACCGATGCAATGGGGAAGAGAGGCTCTAAGAATTCTGTCGTTGATCCAGAACTCCGAGTGCATGGTGTGTCCAATTTGAGGGTAATTGATGCATCAGTCATGCCCACGATCGTTGTGACCAACCTGCATGCAGGAACGTTGGGAATAGCCGAGAAAGGTGCTCACATGATTTTAAAATATTGGGCCACTCAGAAGAAAGAACAAGACTTTCGAAATTCAGTGCCACAATCAAAGTTGTTTGATCATGTCTTTCAATCATCAGTGGTTGCTAACTACATTTAAACTCTACCCGGGGATCGTTGCAAAACAAACCCAATAATTTTAGTTGTGTACTATTTTACATTTTGATTTTATATTTTTTCAAATAATTTCTGACTATAAACTGTTATAAACAATTTCCTGTAGGACCTGTCCCTCCCGTACAGTTTCTAAAAAAATTATGTAATCATTATAGTAACATTTTTATATGGCTTCTTTGCTTGTACTCTTCTTTGAGAATCTCCGTTGGGTATGATGGTAAATAAAAATATTAATTCGTCATTTTCCGCCTGGGTAGGAACATTATTTATAAAACTTTTGCATGTTAGAAACAATTGAAAGGAAAATTGTATCAAATAAATTATATAACTACCTGTTACGTGGTATTGAAAGCTGTCAGTTCACTTGCTCTTCTTCCACACGCAACTTTCTTTTGTGTATTGTGTGAGACACATGACACTTATTTATTACATAATTAAAACATTATTCACGTCTTTAGACAACAGTATAGTATTATAAATAAGCTATTGTTTGTAGCGCTTTAGTGGTTTCCAATTCTAAGGAAGGAATTAGAGATTAGAGCATCGATGACAGTAGAAGAACGTATAAAATATTACAGTAGTAAGATTAATAGACATGCAATGACTATGTAATAAACCAATACCTACCCAAACACTTTGAATGGATGAAAGCATATCATTAAAACGTCAATCAAATTAAAAGGTCAATAGGACGCAGAATGCAATAATGGTGTCAATTGGGTCACATTATCATAGGGCTGCAGGAAGAACTGGCAGTCCCTAACTGGAGACAATTTTCCTGATTTTCCATTATGCGCTTTGTAATTTTAAAATTAAATAATTAAATTGTACAAAATAACCTTACTTCCTTGCATACACACGTACATGAGAAGGTCATATTAATTGGAGTAAGACAAACTCCACTCCACGATAAGACGATAATTACGGGGCCCTAATTATGTCTGGATATTCTTCTTCTAATGGGCTGCATTTGCAAAGTATTGCTATCATACAAACGCCAGCATTGTCTGATCTCACTTGGTCATCTTGTACACGCAATTCTCTGGTACATATGCATACTTTAAACGATATAATAACACATTGTATATAGAAACTTACTCTTTTTGTGACCTATTTAATGGTAAATACATTATTATTTTATAGATGGTATGGATTTATAATAAATAACATGCTTGAGTTATGTAATTCTGCCTCTGGCACTTCTTAGTAACTGAATAACATGTAGGTACTTATAAGTATATCTGCAGCACACAAGATTATAATGGCATGAATATACACAAAGATTTTAGCACTGATCATTCTGCAGAAGCGGTTAGTCATCTAGAATCTGTAAGAGTCTACAGGCTAAGACGATAAGTATCTCTAATAAACTTAAAATATTTCGGCACTACATTTAACATAACAATAAACTGTGCTAAAACAGTTGTAATTGCAGAAGAACGTGTGTTAAGTAACAGCATTAGTGTAATAGTAGTTTAAGGAGTATTTTGAATATTGGTGTGAAAGCGTTTGAACACTAGACAGCATTTGACATACTATCAGGTCAATAGTTCAAGAACTATTACACTACTACCTTCTCTTCTTCTACTACAAAGTTATTGCCTAATTGTTCATACAGTTGGTAGTGTCTCCGGTTACATATTACCCCGTAGTCGCAGTAATTCCATTTGTGAATCGCAAACAGAGAAACAGACGATTCTCTGAATAATTTATACCCCTTTGGTGTACCTAGAATGCGGTGTTCTTCATTCGCTTTTGGATACATAGTATGTATAATAAAAATATAATTATTGCTTTTGATGGGGAAAATACAATCTAAAACTGGAGACTGACTGACTGGAAACCTGTAAGCATAACTAGCACAAAGATTCTCCATCGCAAATCTCATGTTCCCAGCTCACACAAAAACTGGCTAAAATACATTTATTAGCAATATTCCCATTCCCATGAGCGATGCGATTGGCCATGACTGCGACCTATGACCCCATTGTAACAAAATGATAGAGTTTCTGCAAGTCTGGCCTGGATCAAACTCAGAAAATTCCAGTCTCGTTGTTCGGAGAATGTATTCTATTGCTTTTCAGGCCAGCAGGGAGTGATCAATCAACAAAATAATAAATGCACAATCACAAATCGTGTGTGTATACCATCACCTACCTACGGTTAATTTTATTAATTAGGGAGGATAGCTTTAGTTATAATTAGGAGTTTATGAGAAAGCCCCCGTCTGTTCGTTGATGCGATAACTCCCGAACGGTTTGAGGTAGACAGTAAATCAGGCAGTTTTCATTGAATCAATAACCGCTACGTACTTACAACCGATTTTACAATGGGTTATTCATTCGTGTTTGGAGTGTGGGAAAGTTTTAGGTGCTTCTCCATGAAGAAAACCTCACTTGGTGTTAGGCTGGCTGGCACTAGAAAATAATATGATTATGCAATGGACAGCAAAAACTTTTTTGTTATAATTATTATAAAAATGTCTTACACGTGGGTAATAATAGAATTATGTGATGAAAGGGTAAAAATATGATAAACTGTTTTCAAACAACTGTAATTGCAAAGTGTGGTAATAGCTTAGTGTAATAGTAGTTCGGGAAGTATTTCGAATAGTGACGGGAAAGCGTTCAAAAACTAGTATAATTAGTAGTGACATATAACAACCTTTTATAAGGAGTATGTAAAGAAATCCAATTCAAGTAGTAGTATTCGAATAGTACATGTAGTAGTAGGGCATAGAAAATAGTAGGGTAATAAGATCTCAAACTATTGACCTCGTAGTATGTCACTAGCTGTCTTTAGACTTTACTAGTATATACAGAAAGTTTGAAGGAAATACGTGCATTGGTTGAAACGTTATTGTGACTACGGTTAGTGATTTGTGAACTGGGTGTATTCCTATTGGCCTCGGATGGACGGACGGACAGACAGACAAAGTGATCGCATACAGAGAGAAAACGTTTCTCTGAACAATAATATTATTAGCTCTACGTAGTAAATAACTAACGTAGGTATTAGGATTTGTAGTGATAGGAGTCAGTTATTTAATATCAATAAAATAATAATTACCTGCCTACTGAATGTACACCTTCATGATATTGAAATGTGCTAGTAATTTTAGTTCTATTTCAGGAACTTATAAGTATACTTGCATAGTTAAATTGCGCATTTTTAAAAATCTTCAACAACATTTGCTGTGGTCAATATGACAAAAGATCTAAAGTTAAATATTTTTGCAAGTCTGTCTGCACAATTTCAGCGGCTAGTTTTCGTTCCTATATTATACACAGTGTTAGCATCTCTTGGATCGATAACATCCGTGTGGAGAACAGCCGACATGCACCTGGACGCCAAAATAAACTCTAATCAAGTGAAGGACTTTGAGATATTCGATTTTATCATTGGTATACCATAGTATTATCCATTTTATTTTTGTTTCAAGAATTCCTTAAATGGGTTTAAAATGTATTAAATTAAATATGACAGAATAGTTATCGTTCGTTTTTCTTTAAAGTTCTAAGAATTTACAACACAGTAAAAAAGGGAAATAAGATTTGTTTTAGACGATAATAGACAAAAAAGTATGGATGTTAAAAAAAATTATAATAATACTACAATCTAATTATTAGATTGTATATATTTCATATAATATAATCTTATATATCTATATAATCTTATATAGATCTAATAAATCTTTATATATTTCATGTATAAAGTTATATGTCAGTTTATTTTGCATATGACAATATGCAAAATATGGTCATGGAACGTGGACAAATATTTAAGGATGTGATGCAAAAATGTTTGACCGATTTAAGTGTAAACGGAAATGACTGTAAGGAACTGACTGTGTATTTCTGTGATCCACCTTACCCTTATTAATTTAAAGGTTGCAGGATATAGCAACATAAGGTGTAAGTATGCTGGGGTACCTACCCAAGTAATATTGATTGTGCAACAAAGTAAATAACACCTTGATCTTTGCACAGAATTATTCAGAGTTATGGAGTCTGAATCGTTTGCTGACAAGGTGACAATAAAGCAAGTCTAACAATAAACTATTTACGATTACAACTACTGCCATCTTTGTTTCGGTATTGTTTGCAAAAGCTATGAAGAACAAATTGAACATAAATAATTTTAAATCCGTTGTTCAACTTTCATATTCAAATCCTGATAATATTGCATATTATAAGATTTTTGACTGTCTTTGTTTATAGTGGGAGCAGGTTCGGCAGGATGTCTTGTCGCCAACAGATTATCACTGAATTACAATGTCCTACTTCTTGAAGCCGGTGGTGAGCCTAATCCACTACAAGTAAGTATCCTTTAAAGGATATTTGGATACAGGCCAATCCAGTTACTATCAATTTTCTGTTTTGGTTGGTACTCATAAACTCAATTAATATTGCACTATGATTTTCTTCCTAACAAGACAAACGAATAAGAAAAAAATTATGGGGTTTTATTTCATGTATTTAGTTGAATGTAGCCTATTTGTTTAGGGATGAGCATATTCAAACGCATATTAATACTAATTAGAGAAGTGAGTTTGTAAAACCTTGGAATAATCTTTCTAGTCCATCCCCGCTTTCGGTTTCTTTTTGTATGGCTACCCCGCTATTGATTGGAATCATCGAAGTGTTCCTCAAACAGGTGGAACTCTCATGTCTGTTAATCAGGTTTGTCTGCTGCTGTTTCATAATAAAGATACAAACTCATCATGGTCATGAATTTTAATAATTTTCATGGTTTCGGTCTCAATTATAATGTTATTGTATTTGTTAATGCTGTATATGGTTTCTAATTAGATACTATGTTATCTGGAACTAACAAAATAAATAATATGAGTTTATTGAATTGATTTAATAGCAATCAAGTTGGTCGGCTGGAAAAGGATTAGGTAACAATTAAGTCAATTAATTAATGATCCCAAGATTTAAGACGTGATTAAGATTAAGACCCTTATTTCATTATATGCCAATAATTTAGATAATATTTTTTGTTTCAGGTGGTTCAGGTATCCAAAACACAAAGATTAATAATTTGTAAAGTGTCTAAAACTGTCTAAATGAAATCCGGTTCGAATATTTACTACAAAATTTTCAGGAAGTTTAAACCTTATGCTTTACTTGCGAGGTGAGTATAAAGTTCTTTTGAATACTTATACTATCAGTATTATTTGTATCAATTAAGATCTGTTTTCACAAAAACCTCGCATAGTTAAGTGGTTAGTTCTATGCGGTTCTGGATCATTTTCTATCCAAATGAACCCCTTACGAAAATCAAATTAGTAAATTGCATTTTTTGATTTCTATATCCCATTTCTTTTGTGGTTTCTCTACTGTACTGTCCATCCGGTGGTAAACTGAGATTTAACAAAGTTTTCACGTGTACTTAGCAATTTAGTTGTATATTTATAACCAAACCGAGTCTCGTCTCTGAAATATCTAAAATACAGCAATACTTATTCTCAAATAGAAATTAGCTCTACGTACTTCGATATTTCGTTGTTACCTAAAATTGAAAATTCATTAATAATATTATTTTATTAATTTTCATGACAGTTCTGCTGTTTACTTAAACTCCATTTTCCCAAAGAAACAAAAGTTAATGACAGCTATAGAATTTCAATAATTCTTAAACAAAAAATACTTTTTACTAAATCTTGATATTAATATTTCTATAATTTAATAATACTTCAGATACACATGGCCGTATTTAGAACTAAGTTTCAGGGGGGGGGGGCAAAGCCAAACACATTTTATTACAATATATGTTTGAACGCTCCAATATATCTCATTTCGCGCGAAGCGCGGAAAATTTTGCGTATTTTCCCAAAAATTTCCTTATTTTCTCGGATTTCTGGGGAGGGGCATTTGCCCGGTATGCCCCCTCAATACGGCCATGCAGACACATAAGTTTCAAACGATCAAATATTATTATTATATATGACCTGTTACTGTCCATCTGACTACCTTTTATATTTTTGCCAAAAATGGCGAGTTTTCTGATGCTGCATTGTCCTAAATTTTTATGTGACGACTGTACTGAATTTATATTTGTTATCTATGCCTTCAATTTAAAAGGAAACCCCAGGGACTACGACAATTGGGCACGTCAGTTGGGCGATCCTAGCTGGAGTTACCAAGAAATGCTGCCATTTTTTCAGAGGCATGAAAATTTTCGAGGACGAAATGCAAATCGTAAGACAAGTTAAAGTACAAAGCGAAATTGTTTTAAAAGAATCGCAAGGAAATTAGAACCTCGAGATAAAAAGATTTAAAATTTTTTAGTTAACTATTTTCCGTGAAATATTATAACTATTTTATTATTCGTGAAAATAAGTCTGGCTTGTCTGTACAACTATTTCGCAGTTTATTCAATTTCCTGTAATGTGCTAACTGAAAAAATATAGTAATCCTTTGAATTATCCTGTAGCTCGTTATCACGGCTTAAATGGCGAACTAACAATTGAGATTCCAGACTTCACTGGCATTGCTGATGACTTTGTCCAAGGCGGATTAGAATTAGGTTTCCCCGAAATAGACGTAAATACTCCTCACAATGAAGGATTCTTCAAACTGTATCACAATACAAACCGAGGCATCAGGAATTCTCCATATACTGCGTATTTAAAACCCGTCATTAACAGACAGCGATTAACCATTCTCAAATATGCTCAAGTTAATAAGGTAACTGGCGGCACTCCTTTATTTTAAGAAACACATAATCAACATTTGTATTACAAAAGAGCTGGCTTCTGCAGAATGTTATGAGAAAATATGAAAAATGACATTATGATATTGTTTGTGCGACATGCATGGGCGTGTAGTTTCAAATGCATTTAAATAGTCATGATGAGGTCACCGGGCTCCGATTTACTAATGTATTTCAGGATTTGTTATTTCCCGATCCTTTAGTAATGGGTCTATTATCCTTGATAAAATACTTAAAAGAGCATGGCCGGATCCAGAAAGGGGAAGCTTGAAGGGCTCATGCCCCCCCCCCGAAATGCCGAGAAAAAAAAATCTTTTGTAAAAATGCTCAAATTTTCGCTGGAAAAAAGGAATTTTTTAACAAACGGCCAAATCGTCGTAAATATTGCTATAAAATGTATT
The DNA here is from genome assembly GCA_009936455.2 of Tomocerus minor. Classification (NCBI taxonomy): domain Eukaryota; kingdom Metazoa; phylum Arthropoda; class Collembola; order Entomobryomorpha; family Tomoceridae; genus Tomocerus; species Tomocerus minor. The sequence goes on from JAAAYG020058744.1 coordinate 8,285, forward strand.
TGACTTCGTCCCCCCCGAAAATTATTTCTACTTCCGGTCTTGTAAAAGAGTATTTGTTGAAGATTTTGTTCCGAGAGGGCAACCGAGACGTTTATGGAGTGGAATACGACAGGCATGGAAGAACTTACACTGCATTATGCACTAAAGAGATAATTGTTTCAGCTGGGGCAATAACAACCCCAAAATTGCTTATGCTGTCCGGAATTGGTCCCAGAGAACACTTAGAGGAGTTACAGGTAAAATCCTTTTAAAACGCATGTGAGTATTTAAATCTATTCAAAAGAGATTTTAAACATTCTAATTTTTTTTTAATTTGCAGATTCCTGTGCGACATGATTTACCAGTTGGTCGCAATCTTCAAGACCACCTGGCCGTTACATTTGGACCCTTCATTATAAATCAGCCGCATACTTTAAAATTACCGAGAGACTTAACGATAACATCATTACCTAATTTATTAATCAACGGCAAAGGCGTTTTGACGTCTTCTCAAGCACAAGCCTCTGCAGTATTTTCTTCCACCTTTGCTAAAAAGCGTGGGGAAGGGGATTGGCCGGATATTCAATTTTTCGCCTTCGGGTTTTCAGGCTTTCCTGCTGTCGCAGAACATTTGAGTCATTCCTTGAATTTAAAATTGGATGAAATTCGGCAATACATCAAAGATGACCTAGACAAGGAATCCTTCACTATTCTCGTTTCTGGTGCAAGGCCATACTCAAAAGGTTACATCAAATTGGGAGGAACAAGCCCCTACGACAATTTAATTATCGATCCGAATTACCTAAACGATCCCGAATCCATCGATGTCAAAGTTCTCGTCGAAGGAATGAAAGTGGCTCTTGACCTTGTGGAAAACACGCCAACATTTAGAAATCTCGGCGGACATTTCACCAACTCAATTTTGCCAGGCTGTGAGCATTTGCCTTTTAGAAGTGATGACTACTGGGAATGTTATGCCAGACGAAATTCCGCCACTTTGCATCATCCCTGTGGTACTGTTTCAATGGGGAAGAGAGGATCTAATAATTCCGTTGTTGATCCAGAACTCCGAGTCCATGGTGTGTCCAATTTGAGGGTAATTGATGCATCAGTCATGCCCACGATCGTTGTGACCAACACGCAAGCAGGAACGATGGGAATAGCCGAGAAAGGTGCTCACATGATTTTAAAATATTGGGACACTTTGAAGAAAGAACAAGATTTCCAAAATCCTGTGCCACAAGTGCTCGGCAACGTTTTTCAATCTCTACTGGCAGCTACTGTCAGCGTTTAAGTCATTTCGAAAAATGAATTAACCCTAACTGCATTTGTGTATTTTAGTTTTACAAACAGAAATAACAGTAACAGAAATGAAAAGTCTTTTCTTCCACCCATTTAATCACATCATATTATTTATTGTCTACATTTTTATCCAACCGTTGCACATTACGTCTGTGGGAATATATTGTTACAGTAAACCGTAAAACTGTACAATTCATGTTATTGCTCATTTATTGTGGAGATAATAAAATCGGTCACATCAGATCATTAAAATATTTCAACTTTCTAATAATCAGTATATAATACGGAATGATATTCTAACTTCAAACAAATTAGCCTAGCCGCAATAATATTTCAATCTGTCTAAAACATTTTAAGTTGCTGCTTGTACTTTGACTGAGGTGACAATTATTTCAATTTTCGTTTAATATTACATAAATCACAAACTAAATTAAATATGATATGAAAATTATATGGACAACTGGTGAGTCGGGTTAACTGGGTGGCTATACTGGATATACTTATGGATAAAGCCCAGCGAAAATTGATTTATCCCAAGCAGCATGCTTCAATGGGCCAACGCTTTTCCGACAATTGGTCTGCCGGATTAACGTTGGCAAATCGCTG
>JAAAYG020058755.1:0-10169 GCA_009936455.2 Tomocerus minor
ATTTTAGTTAATTATCATATCATTCTTAACTATAACACTTCTTAACGCTAGGTAAATATTATACGATATACAACTGACAGCTATTTATACCCAAATAACATAACAGTAATAATATCAAACTTAACCTAACAGTTATCCAATATAAATAAATATCAATATACATATTACTAAATTATGATATTTATTTTTACGACTTACTCTTACAAATAACTAACGGTTAACTTAACTAAATATAACATATTTTATCTAGCACTAAATCTAACCAATATTATTAACAATATTATATCTAACGCGTTAATATTTCGTTATTGCTCCCCAGACGACCGATAATAACAATATAATATGTAACGCGCTAATATTTCGTTATCGCTCTCCAGACGACCGATAATAACAATATAATATGTAACGCGCTAATATTTCGTTATCGTCTTTTCTACCCGACAACAACTATTAACGGTTAGAATATGTAACGCGCTAATATTTCGCTATCGTCTACCAGACGACAACTACTAACGGTTAGAATATCTAACAAGTTAATATTTCGATAATGTCTAAATAAAAACGTAACCTAAGTTAACCTAACCAGTGATCGACAACAGATTTTTAAGTTTTTAATGTTCGATATAATGTTTCACGAATTCGATTGAAATATTGAAACAAAATGCAGTGGTAATGCATATGGTGCCTAAAGTTTAATGTTTTACAATCTAAATGAATAATTGGAAGTTAAAAGATGAAATTAATTTGTGTTACTAAAAAGTAATAAGAATCTAATGGCATTTATTTAGAAGCCGGAAATTTTACAAAATGATTCGTTGTGCATTAGTTTTATTCTTGGGTATCGTTGTCGAAAATACGTATTCCGACCCACGTTTGATATCTGTTAAATTCTTGGAGGGGATTGAGATAAATATCTTTATTTCCGCTGTGCCCACTCGCATCTAGGGCCTGGCCTGAAGGTACACTAATTAAGTGAAACACGGGTATTCTCAGTTTGTCGTCGAATTTGGGTACAATTCTCCATTCTTGATTAAGATCTTTGACATTTCTTGGTTTTGAGAAAACCTCTTGTACTCTGTCAGGAGTTTCAATAGCTTCCAAAAACTTGCCTGATGCCACATGCTGAATTACAACGTTGTCGCTGTGTTTACTGGCTCTCTTCATAATCCATCGTCCACTTCCCGGAATCACGTTAGGTAGGGCGACCATGTTGACATCATAGTTGTCTACATTTTCTTTCGCCGTTAAAATGCTGAGCCAGTTTGACATCCGCAAGGCGATAGGTCTGTTTAAAAGATTTTCAATTTCAAAATCTCCCTCTGGAATTGGGATGGAGAAAACAGTCAGAGGCTGCATCGAAGCCATCAGTACGATGGCTAAGGAGACCATCTTAACAGTGGATCCGTTGATGGAAATCATTTTATTGTCTGTTTTTTAAAATGCAAAGAAAATATTTTATTATCAATTCAGAAAACAAACAAAAGTACAACTTAAAAATAAATAATATTTGACTTGGGAATAAAAACTTACCACTTTTGTGAGGAGACGAGAACACTGACAATTCAGAAGTGAAATTGATTTGATGCTAATTCGTAGTTTATGCCTCCTTTTATGTACCTATCTGTTAACTGAAGTTGTGTGCAACTCTTATCACAACTTCATGCATTTTTATTGATGTGGGTTTAAATGGAAGATTTAATTTGTAAGTGTGACATGTAATTCAGTAGAATCACTCAATAAGTGAAGTACATTAAGGAGTAGTGGGAAGTTTTAAATGGTAGATTATAGTGTAGGATAAGTTTAGAACTATTTGTGTGAGTACAAATAATAAGCCAACACACAAAAGGAGAGTGGAGTTGAACAGCGTATTATAGCCATTGTCCATGCACGTTCCAGTCTACTTCCAGCTGTTGTCTTCCCAGCTGCAAAATCCTGATTCAAACATTTTGAAAAAACGTAAGTTACAAAAAATATCAAAAAAAGTAGATAAAAAAGTCGAGAGTACATTGAGCTGAGGGTCACAACTATCTTCTTCTGAAAGTGCAGAAAATTCAAAATACATTTTTCCAATGCATTATCCCCACTCCATAAAACCCCACATGTTTCGAATATGGTGTTATAATTTTGGAAATGTTGGTCAAAGTGCCCTTGAAAAATGTGCATTTAATTGCTCTACTGTAAGCTGCTTTGCTTAAATCAGGATTTTGTAAAGTTACAACCCCTCATTATTGTTATGCTACTCGAGTGGACATTCATGTGAAACTAGCAAATTAATGTAAATCAATTAATTTTTAGGAATAATGACAAATACTCAATAAATTATTGATACCATTATTAATGACTCCACATGAACATAATTCAATGTATTTCCCTATATAAAGCTTCACTCTCTGGTTATAAAGCGTCACTACCTAACTACAAAAATGTTATTATTATTTAGGTAGCTACCTTACAAATTTAAGTACGATTATTAACACAAAATTACAACAAAGAGCAAAAGCATTCAATATTTTATAATTGGGATACATGATAATAAGGAAAGGTCTATTGAAGTCGTGGTTAAGGCTATTGGCTGGCTGTCTAGAAAGTTAGAAATGGTAGACCATTTGATGCATTAGGTGAGACTTCCGAATAACTAACACATCCTGTACCAGTTATGTATCATTAATTTTAATTGGCAAATTAATTTCATTAGCTTCTTGCTGCACCCTCTATTATTGTTGGTTGTGCCTATGTAAATAATTTAGAAAAGTAGCGAAGGACCTACTTATACGCACATAATTTATTAATGACTATTTTTAGCTCTTTGTTAAGATAATTTTAAGTGTAAAATTTTAGATTATGAAATTCGAAATGATTGATGACCCAAATTGTTGCTGTTCCCCTTTGCACTACCTTTGAAAATAAATAATAATTTTTGCTCCCTTTTATTGCATTTCGAAACTGATAACATATTAGAGACACTAAAGGATGCCGTCATATCATAAATACGGCTTTGGAGGAACGTTTGTGAAAATTCACTTTCAATGCATAACTCGAAAATTTTAGTTCATCAATTCAGTTTATTATTTACTATAGTCAACCAATTAATTCGACCAGTACATAAAACATCTAAGAAACATCTGGTCTGATCTGGATCGTCTGTATATGCAGCCACATGCATATGATGCTCTGCAAACTGTGCAAATACATTAAAATGCATAGCCCTAAAACAGACCAAATATTTATACAAAGATCAGTCCAAGTGAATTTTTATCCAGTTTGTTTTGTACAGGTCATCAATTTTTCCTATTATTTGCTCTGTATTCCTTTTCGACTGAAATTCTGCAAGGTGAACAAGAAGTATTACATCCAAAAAAATCGTTTACAACAGGTATCATAAAGAAGCATATGATAAGAAATTTAATTAGGCATCTGAAACTAAGAAAAATCAAAAATATCTATAAATAAAATTTAAATTTTAAGATTAATTACAAAAATAGCAGAAACTTTAACGAAAAATCAACAAAAAATTTAGGAGTTAAACGTTGAAGACTCAACGTAATTTAGAAGAGTAACATTGCTATTATAACTTTCCAGATCCTTTGCTTCCTTCTGCAGTTGTTGACTTTATTATCATGGATTTGGTATGATGCGACATTGTTTGAAGATAATGTGTTACAAAATCCATCCCAACTGTTTGAAATATTAACTGAATATATTTTCATTCCCCACCTATTATCATTTTTCCACTTGACTTGGCGACAGCAAGAAAATATATTGATGATTGTGAATCTGGCTGACATTGGCGAATTAGGAAATTTCTTTAAGGTTCGTTTCCAAAGTTTATGATTCTAAAATTTAAATCTGACAAAAAACTGATGGATCATTACTGTTTCTGTTGATTTGTGAAGTATTCAGTTTTCACTTATGTGTGGATTGGATTTGAAGTCATTCTGTATTCCCTGCTGTACCAAAGTGAAATAAATGTAGGACTTTACTACAATAAAGCAGCCAATTCTGAATTTGCACTTCATCTACTTCTTTTGCAAAACAAATTCCTAGGACAGGATGAAAATAACCGTACATCGCCTGCGTATTCGTCAGTAATCACTGTCAACGTGATAATGATTCTTTCGTACTTACTATACTTTGTAGTCCATATATTTGTAGTCTGTGGAGTTTTGGCCATTTATGAAATGATCAATTGTTTCAATACAAAAGTTCCAATTTCATTATTAAATCCACGACATCCTGCAGTTGAGGACTTTTTACGTGACAAATCCATGGTGGCAATCGTCAACGACACTTTCGGAACAATATTTTTCTTGTCATTCATTTCTACTTTATTTTATTCAACACAAATTTTACTAAATTCTGTAATGAATAATGATTACCCAATGGAAAGGCGTCTCCTCGGTCTAATTGTTATTGCAGACTTGTTTGGAACGTTTTGGGTAGCTGCCAGATGCGATACAAATGTAAGTTATTACAATTATTGTCAGCAAAAGAAAAAAACCATAGATAATTTAAAAAAAACATCAAATCTTAGTCCCAGTTATTGTTTTTATTCACGAAGGAATATACCAATTGCGGCCCTGTGCTAAGGTCTAATTGTAATAGATATTTAAATCTTAGTTTTTAAATGATAAATTTTTCCAAAATGTATATATTACAGATGAAAAAATTCATATCATTGAATACAGAGAAAATTTCTGAGGAAGTGATCGAAAATTTTACAACGAAAAATACGTCTTCTGAGCAGCGATTCTATGTGTACACTGTCGCTCATTATATGCACTCAAATTATTATGATATGGGAGTAAAAGTTGGTAACTTCGCCACTGTAACATTTGGATTTCTTGGCGTGGTACTTCAATCCTACTCATTAAAATGCCAATAACAATTCCATTACTCATTATGTATTTTATTATGTACTTTAAATAATTTTACAGACTATGAGCGTCTTTTTGACATATATTCTTGTTCTTTTGCAATTTACTGCTTCGATGTCCGGAATCAACAGGAATGACAGCTGCAACTGTTTTATTTCCCAGAACAATTCTTCTAAGTTCAACACTACATAGTATACTCTTAGTTTTGCAAACGGTAAATTTTGTAGTTAGGTCAAATTACATTGTAATAAAGAAACACTTTTTCCGACAAGCTCTTCAAGAGGACACATTTTATTTAATTTTAGACCTATATTTATTGCAATTTAAAAAAGCAAAAAGGTTTCCTTTTTTTAAATTTGTTACCTGGCCTTTTTATAAAAAAGCAACTAAGTATAACAATATAAAAAAGTTGCCTTTTAGTTCCCTGTTCCAATGACACTTAGGAATAAATGGACATGAGTATTTTATTATTATTAAATACATTTATTACATGCAAGAATAGTATATAGAACGATTTAGGTGCTCTGGCAAAATTGAGGTGAATATTAAAATTGACTTGTAATTATATCAATCACATCAAGTATGTAATATATAACTATCCGTTGTTTTGTTATATTATTAATGCTTTCGCCTAAAAATGTCGCTCAATTCATGTTGTGTTGACGTGACATAAAGAAGAAAGTCGATTAGGTACCATTAAATTAAGTTCACCTTGCTTAATATGTTATGGTCGATATATGAATTTACCTACACTATTAAAAAAATTTAATTACTTAAACTTTAGTTAATACTACTAACCTAAGCTAACTTTAGTTAACATTTTAGAATATATTGCTTTTTTGATGGCTTCCTTACAAAAGTGTCCTAAATAATTTTTTGAAGTCTCTCAATTTTTTCACTTTTTGTTATAGTAAGTCATCCAAAATTTAAACATAGACACCTTTTTCAATATGTAATTCTTAATGATGTCAATCAGAAATGGGAGAGAAGAACAAAAAGTTAGTAATCCAATAATTTGGAAAAATGTTTGAATTTTCATATCAAAATTAATGGGTCGAGGCATATTAGCTATGTCATTCAATTGGGATTCTCGACGGTTGTAATTATATTCGTAGAACCAATAATTAGGTATGTTTTTAAAATGAAAATCAATTCCCGATTCAGTCAACACACGAATAAAGGTAAATAACTGGTGACTGTTCCTTCCATTAAATAACCACAAAAAGTAATTTGTAATTGGGGTGCGGAGGTTATGAATTTTTTTAATGTCGTTAAATTCGGTTTTTCTAATTGAATCATTAATGTTTCCGTATAGTTCAATGATACGAGCCTCTCTTTCTCTACCAAAGTACACGACTTTCTCAGAAAATAATGCTTTTAATGTTAGTTCATTCAAGTTTTGATAATTTATATTTATAGAGTAAATGGATTCGTTAATTGGACTCTTTAATTTGTAGTGTTTCCATAGATCGTAAATATTATTATTGTGCTCCCAATTGATATAGTTGGAGTGATTTACTTGAAGAATTTTATAGCCGCTCTCCATTAATTCAGATACATCTAAAACATGTTTATCTGGTGGAGATATGGCTTTTGAAATCATAACTTCTTTGTAGAAAATTTCCACAACACATAAATATACTGTTACAACTACACTGAACAAGTTTGAAATTTGATTTTGTTGAAAATAAAAGGAAATTGTTGAAATAACTGCGGATGAGAAACTGAGATTTTTTGATTTCTCTCGACAGAAATATTGCTTTATTTTGGGAACCACAATCAAATATAAAATTGTCATGGGAAACAAGATGCAAATTAAAGTCCAGGTTTCTACATCAAATGAATTGACGATCCACATGTTCCAGGATAGAGGCAAGACATTTGTTATTGTTGTTGATGCTAACAAATGTAAATAATTTTCTTTACAGTTAAATATTTTTAGACTTGGTGCCCACCGCACTCCCTTTAGTTGCTGTTCGGGTACCAAAAAAGTATGAAAGCGAAAAGTGACCTCGTTCAGAATAAAGTTATCGAAAACAACGGAAAAGTTATATCGTTGAGCCAACATAGCTACAATCCCTAAGTGATCATTACAATCTGGCAACAGTCCTTGGAAACGTTGACGTAAATCAAGACATTTAGTTATCGTGTCTGAATTTACAAATTGAAAACTCCAGACATACATTTCCATCTTATGAAAATGTTTGTTATTCTGCTCCCATAAACTATTCCAATGATTTTTTGACGTATTTTTTGGAATTAGCAGCAATCCTCTGGTACTTGATGTAAAAAGAGAAATCAACCGCAAGTGATCATCAAATATGGCAACGTAAATTTGCGCATTGAAATTCATTATATTATATGCAATTGAAGAAATTAAATTCCAAGTTGGATATAATTTCGTAATTTCTTTTTCTTCCTCTCCAAAGTGTTCTGGTGTAAGTACAAAGAAAACGCTCTGCACCCGGAAACCTCTGAACGTGTGAATAAGATAATTAATATGATTACCGAAGGGATCTGGTTCCATCAAAATATTCAGGTCGCAATTAACTCTAGTAAACGTATGATACTCATTCACGAATAAATTGTTTTTATGATCCTTTGGTTTTCCATAAATAATGTCCAGGGCTGATTATATTGGTTGTTAGCGAGAATTACGTCTAAATATTTGAATCCTTTGTCCGAAAAACTTACATCAAAATCGCAGTTTCGATACACAGAAAAATCAAAAGTGTGTTCGTAACATTCCAGTTCTAATGGTTTTAGCCACAAAATTAAATAGACACAACAAATATGTAATAAAAACATGATCAAATAATTCAATTTTTTCTATTTATCCATATCAGTATAACAAACGATACTATTGGATGCTTTTCAAAGACCCAATGATATCTACTGGAGCAACAATCATAATTAATCCAATGCTACAATTTCGCTAAAAGCGGATCTTGCGTGTTAACAATAATAAATTGCCCAAATAATCTATAATCAACCAAACCAATTTCAAATGGCACTCGGCACGCAGCAAACTAATGATCATAAAAAATTCTGAGTAAATCGAAAAAGTTTGGCCCCCATCTAAAATGAATATAATTTGTAAATGATTTTCATTTTTTTCTGCAATAAAAATGTGAACTCCGTTCTTGAAAGAATCCTCAATCTGACAAAACTACAATTGAATCAAAATCATTCCAATAGTTGTTAGCATAATTGAGTTAAAAATCAATAGATTTCTCTTACAAAATTGCATGGTCTCATGGTCAATTTAATTGATGATTTGGCCCCGTTCATCTTTTAATCCGAACTTCAATCATCTTAAAAATGTTATTATATGTACAGGATTTATTTGGGAGAAGTTAATTGAATATCGTTGATTGATATTGCTTTATTGACAAATTGATTAACTGTCGTAACATGTTTTCTTCCATCATTGTCATGCTAAATGTTAATATAAACTTCGGATTTGTCAGTCTATCAGTCAACACTCCATCATACTATTGCTGATTGTTAATAAAATAGTATTTTTTGTGAAAAATTCTATTTTTCCAAGAGTTTTTGATATAGAAAGACAATATTGATCTCCAATGACTGATAGGATCTTTCCTCACCAGAGGCAGTTATACCTACCTACGTCCCCCCCCCCTGCAACCTGCGGGGCCATGTGCGCATGGTTTCGCAGGTCGGTAAAACCGCCACTTTCCTCACAAATTTACGACCCATTATTGCTAACTTTCATCTCCGTTTCGATTATATAACTGTTTTATGGAAAATATAGATAAATTTATCAAAAAGAAAGTTATATTTCCGAAACGGAGATGAAAGTTAGCAATAATGAAACATAACTTTGTAACCAGCGTATTTGTAACTAACGTTACCTAACGTAACTTTGTAGCAAACGGAACTTTGTAACTTTGTGAGAAATAGAATTTCTACTAAAAAATATGATATATTTACATCTCATACTACATTGTCGGTGTAGTATGATTTTTAGCTGTCTATCTTAAATATTTATTCAATATCCATGGAGATTCTGGTAATTGGAGGATTAGGTACCTACTAAGAATGACATCAATAATTTACTAAAAATTCATTACGTCGTAAGCTCGGTAAGAATTGTTCGCATCCACATAAATATTTTTAGGTACCTAATAAATATTACAGATAACGTAGGACTCCGTGGATATTTCTTAGTTAGAAGTTCGAAGACATTGACATATTCTTCTGCTCAAGAATATACTTTATTCATACCCTTTTAATTTGCTAAACACTGTGCAACTGATTACATGGGAAATTATAAAGGCCTCTTTCGATTCCAGGAAGAACTCAGAATGTTCGAGAAAATTAACTAGTTAACTAATTATCAATATTTTTAATTTTGAGATGGAAAAGCTTAGTGATTTTATATAATACTTTTACTTGGTACTGTTATATAATTGACATATTTTGGCTTTGACAACGATGGAGCAACACATAATAATGTCTTTGTAGTAATTGATTGGGTATATTAGTAGTCATAATGATCCATATTTCAACGAGACATAATGCACATGAAAGATAATGAAATTTGGGACGGACTGGATGAGAATTGTTAATACCTAACTAATTAGTATAATTACTAATTTCAGTAAAGACAAAAAAGTTCGAAGAATTTCCTAGTAATAACTAGTATTAACTTCCACTTTCAATTTTTTATTAATTGAAATAGCGATTAGGATTTGAAAGTCGTCGTTTTCAACAATTTCCGCAACAGTTCTTGTATTGAACAACAATTTTTTAACATTAAGACTGTCCCAATTCCAAGTTGCCCATTTCTTCCAGGGACTTGAATCAATGTTGATGACTGTTGGCAACGTAAGTTCTGTTATGTTACCAATAAACAAGTGCTTTGAGTATTGCAAAACATATTTAGGAGGGCTAGTGGCACAAATGGTAGAAGCTCCGGCTTTGAATGTGCTGCTTTGCAGATAGAGCACAGGACTCTAGCTACTCAATAACCTAAGTTACGCAGCTCGGTGACGCTCTGGTCTGTGACGCAACAAATAAAAAAAAATATATATATCTAGTCGGAAAACCCATTCATTTACTATTATTGATACTTCCATCCAAAAGACACTGAACTCGATTTTATTAAGAAGCGGCCTCGCTTCTTTATAACTATTACAGCCGATGTATCCTTCCAAGTAACTACGCTATCCAACTGTCTATGTCAGATAGAGATATATATTAAAGTCAGGGTATACACCTCACACTGTAACTACGCTATATCCCTATCACCGCAAGCTCGAGATATACTAC